>WSZQ02138378.1:0-14338 GCA_019419845.2 Weissflogia rhopalogaster
ACAGTTTCACTGCCCTGAAAGTTCCTTATGCTTCATTTTTCCATCCCCCCCGCGACCTCCCTCCAAATCCCAATATATATACGATATATATATTACGATGTACATTTGTTTCATGGCAGAAAGACTGTAATGGTCGATGGCCGTTAAAATATATCTATCTATATATTTAGTACAGAATTTAACATTTAGGTTATTTTATTATCAAAAAAAAGTTTCGTTGTCTTCCATTCTCAACTGTCGCACGCACCTTTCATTTATTCCGATATATTCCTTCATCACATATTCCCATGTATCCCTACCAGCCATGCATAATCAACACCTCTTATATTCTTCATTCATCCATTCTTTCTTACCCTTCTCCTCTGATCCACACCTCGTTCGTGCCATACATTCATTCGCGGTTAAAGTATAAAATTTCATATATGAGAGTAAGTACTTAGTATGATTTTTACTAACTCATTCACACAACTACTATCATACAGTCTTGTTTGAACGACCCCAGACTAGCTAGCATTGACATATCAAAGAAGAACATGCAATCATTTAGCGCAATTAATGAATCTACAAAGAAATGAATTAATTGAAATTGAAATCTTTTAACAAGGAAAGAGAAAATTTGGGCCTGTATCCCAAAGGTCGCCGGTTCGAATCCGGTTGGAAACTTTAAATTTTCTCTTTCCTTGATAAAAACCAAAAAAAAAATACTTACTCTCATATATATTTCAAACTTCACACTAAAATTGCCAAATTCAATATAACATATATAAATTTCCTTAACAAGAATTTAATTTCATAACTTCAACTAAAAACGCATTTACCACCGTAAAACTAAACGTTAAAGTTTATGACCATAAATAATTTTTTTCTTCCAAAAACATTTCTCACGTCTGTAAAAGTGTTGAAATGATTTTTTACTGCCACGGCATCCTCCTGCAATAAAATTAAAATTCATACTTTCTGCATTCACCGGAAGTATTCGGCATTTCGCAGGAATTGTATTCGCAGTATTGATGAGTAACGGCGAGATTAAACTATTCCAAGCACGCATAAACATACTGCAGTTTAACAAACACTATTTCCCAAGTGTCTGTTAAACTGCAGTTTGTTAAATCGCTTGGAAAACATGCAAAACCTCAAGTGTAGATTTACCAAGTGCATAAATCGTATTGCGCAACAGTTTTCCTAATATTCCTAACCACTATCCACAATGTATTTCAAGCAACAATGTATTTACAATGGCATTGCAAATAGTAACGATTAGCGCCCAATGCTCATGTTGTGGTCAAATAAAGACTGTCGTTTATTTAAACTAAAATTAGCAAGTTTTGTGATCGGTTGGTTGGTAATCACGTTTTGCCTTTATGCCGAGAAATTGGCATGTGTGCCAATTACGTACGAATTCAATGGTGCCAATTGCTACGCTTACTTAAGTCACGAGACTTACACAAAGTTTAGGTATACCTATAGCAGTCGATTTTCCATTCAGTTATTTTTCCTCACTTACCATAAAAAATTACAAAGGTACAACAACAAAAAAAAACGTAAGCAAGGCAAAACTTTTTTTATTACGAATGTCAGAAAACAATAATAAATTATAAATAAATTTGATTAATAACCTTTAAATCATATTGAATAGAAAATATAAATCTTTTAAATTTGTTTCCCCTCCTCAATAAATCAAATTAAAAACTTCCATTGTTTTCTCTATTAATAAATTGAAGTTATTAACTAGTCAATAAATAACCAACAAATCATAATTGCAAATCTAAATCGCGACAATGCGATGAAAAACATATTAAAGATAAAGCAAGTGGAACATTAATTCGTCAAGCTCATTAACATCTCGGACAAATCGCACTCTTGTTATCTAATCAGGTGTTAATTAGCGCAGAAAATTATGCGTACTTCACGGACGATTGAGTCAGGTAACAACAATTTACTAGCGAGTTTAGTGTACAATATAATTGCACGTAGTACAAACGTAAATTACAAGTCATTCCGAAAACCATTAGCGATGCACCAGTGATTACACAAGAGTTATTATTAGTGCACGGACGCTGTAATAATAAATGTGAAACATGTCCAACAAATGCAGCACTACTTGGCGTGCAAAGCAAGCACAAGTTGTTTGGACGAAATTAAATGCGTTTAGGTTTTCATTTCTATTTCTCCCCCTGATTTCAGATTATTTTGTCGAAGTTTATATCCCACGGTCAAAAGATGGCGGCGTCAGCTGACTTAGAGGACGTGGTAAAAGAATATCATCTTTGAATTTATGTTATTCGCGCTAGAGTGCGTGGTGATCGTCCCTTATGCTGTTGCGCATGTTGGTTGCACCCTCATGACGGTTGTCACACTTTTGCGCATGCGTTGGGCGCAATTTTAAGGAGCCTTAGCTTTCCTCTTTACATATTTTTTGGAAATATACTATACTTATTACTCATATTTTATCCTCGGATAATCACGCTCTACTGAAGGCGATTAAAGATGACCAAGAGGATCTGGGAATGCCAGATCAGCTTGAGGCAACTGGCTAAGAACAACCGCGTTGCCCTTATGTGGGTTCCAGGCCATAAAGGCATACCGGGAAATGACAAGGCTGATATACCCAAGACAGTGACACGAACCAAGTTCATTTGAACAGAAATCTTCTGTGACCATTGACAGATGCAAGAGGGAGATCCATATATGGCAAGAGGAGATAAGACAAGAACACTGGGAAAATACGCCCGGTATGAGACAGACAAAAAACGTCTACTAAAACCTCAGAACAACCTAAAGGTACTTGAACTATCAGTAAATGGGTTAAAAACATTCACTGGACTCGTAACAAGAGATTGTGCCCTAAGGTACCATCAGAAAAAGATGAGAAAGGAGTCCAATGAAACATACAGGTTGTGTCACGAGGACGCAGAGACGTCCGAGCAGATAATCTGCTAGTGCAAGTCTGCGAAAGGTTTCCTTGGCAAGGACTTTCAATTACCCAAGGATGTTCTCAGGTTCGTACACGACCTAGGGCTCCTTTTCATATTAGGCAGTTGAGCAAGATCAATAGATTAATTTGGTCGCAGTTCACAAGAGGCTTGCTCCCTCACCGGCCCCTATGACCTATAAGTCATATTTTCTACATCATTTCTCCTTCATTCTCATGTCGTGTAATTTGGTGTCTATCCTCTTATTTTGTGTTTATGCTCTGATGTCCAAGTCTTTAAAGCTCTTTGAGTAGAGCCTCACGACCTTACAAATCTCGGGGAGATAATCTCGTCAAGATGCGCAAAATGCGCAAAACAGAACGTGTTGCTAATTAACAATAAGATGAAGATTCAAACAACATATTACGAATTTATCCTTCCTGAACAATAAATAAAATAATAAAGACCACTGAAATATAACCAATAAATACAATTTACAGATTGTTGTCCTCAATTTCAATTTCTAAACATTTACAATACATCCAAATAGGTCATCAGTCCCTTGCTTAGAAAGTACAAAACTAACGGTAATAAAAACAAGTACATCTTAATCACCTGTCACTTCTGCAGCGGCACACTGCACTCTGCACTCCCGAGAGCCACCTTACTTTTCCTGGTTAGTAAGTATTTTTTCGCATCCACACCTTTCAATTCGTCGATTGTGCTGGCTTTCACAAAGTGCATGCGCAAAACTCGTGATCACTCGCGTTCTGCCCGCCGCATTCTGATGCTGATAATGAGCATTTAGCGCCACGTGATTATCATCGCGTATTTCACCTGACACTTGGCGGGGTGTGCATGCGTTATTCCACGACGGTGCGGTGTCGCGCTTTATTGATAACAATAAACCAGCACAAATATACGCGTAATTAGGCCTTGATTTCGTTGCTAGTACTGTTAAGTCATATTTTTATAATGATAACGAATAATTACAACAATTGAATGAGTTATAAACATTTAGTTATCGTTGAGATGTTTTGTATAGGACAGGTAATTTTGAATTTAATAACCTTCAAAGTTTTCCCGCCAATAACTACTAATATGTTATTGGCCCTTTCTTTTAAATTTGTGAAAGTGACATTGAAGATTTTAAAAAATCTTTTTTTTTCGAGCATCTCTTAATGGCATATACTAAAATAGTCTATAACTAATTACTTCTCTTATAATATTATTTTACCGCTAAAAACATTAAAGTTAACAATTGTTATAATGATAAAGATTTATTTACCGTTGAAAGTATTTATCCAACATCATTAATACCTATTTTATAAAAGTTCCATGTTTTCCCGTCAATAACGACCGAAACAGGTTATGGACCCTTCTTTTATCCAATCAAAGTAAGGTTAAATCTTTCAATTTAATTTGTGACGATGCCTTTGAAGATATTAGTTTTAAAATATCTGCAAATGCGCATTTAAAAATATAAAATGCAATTCATCTTAAAAAGTTTAAACTTAAAGTGTGCAAAGTTCAATTAAAAAAAGAGAAGACATCCAAAAAAAGGTTAAGTCGTTAACAAAATGCCAAAACCTACATGAGCAAATAATTGGATTTTCAAGTTTTCCCGCCAATAACTACTGTAACAGGTTATGGACCCTTCTTTTGCACAGTCAAAGTAATGTTAAATCTTTCAATTTAATTTGTGACGATGCCTTTGAAGATATTAATTTTAAAATATCTGCAAATGCACATTAAGAAATATAAAATACAGTTCATCTTAAAAAGTTTAACCTTAAAGTGTGCAAATTACAATTAAAAAAAGAGAAGGTATCCAAAAAAGGAAAGTCGTCAACAAAGTGCTAAAACCTACATGAGCGAATAATTGGATCAATGATTATTTGGCTTTGTAGGATCTACAATTTGTAAATTTCATTAAAAAATTTCAAAGTGCGACTCTTAGTGAAGTGAATGTTCAGCAGCGGACTAGGAAACGCTATTATTTGGAATGGCTCACCATGAAATTCGTGTTTGGACGGTTTAAGCGCTGTGAAATTTTAATGATTATCTGTCGATTTACTGGTTTACACTATTAACAAAACATTGAATTTTCACTGATTCAAAACTGCAGCAATATAACATAGAAATAATTAATGTAATATGACAATGGAAATCAAATCAAATCAACCTCGAGAAATTGGAACCATTTTTAGAAATCGGGCTTCACGGACAATGTCAATGTCGAAATTCGTTGGGAAAAACTGAAGCTTATGACGTCCAAAATCGCGTCCAAAACAATGTTTTATTGCGCGAAATTTTTACGCCGTGACGGTCAATAAACCAGCAACCTTCGTTACATTTACATAATTATCTTAACTGTACTCATTACGATTAATTTATTATTACGCAAATTGATTGGTTAATAAATGTTGCACTTTCACATATTGGCTGTTTGGAAACTGTCATCCATTATTGTATGCCACTTGCAGAAGTGTCATTTTTCACTCATTTTTAAATGACAATTAAGGAATCTTTAATAAGGCTAATTGTCCATAAATCAGCAAGAAGAAGAAGAAGAAGGCTAATTGTATGTGTTTTATACAAAAAAACTATCGAATCAAAAATGAGACAGTCGAGTGTCATTCAAATATGACTGATAGTGTCGTTTTGACAATTTTATAAAGGCGCACATTTTTAAGAGATTCGAACAACACAAATACGAATCAACGATTTTACATCCATCTAGAAAACAATTAGCAAAGTGTCATCCATAGTTGTATGACACTTCTACAAATGTCATTTTGTCACTCATTTTTAAATGACAACTAATGAATCTCTAATAAGGTTAATCAGATGTATTATTTATATAGAGTTATCAACACAAAAATGTGTCAGTCAAGTGTCATTCAAATAACTGTCATCCATGTTGTAAGCCACTAACACAAAACTAGTTTAAAAACTAGTCGAAAATGGATCGTATCAATGATTTATTGCACCGATAAGCTCGGTTATTAGAAATAACAGACAAATGTAATTAACGTGATCATTATATCGCAGGGGCGTTACCCAAACTCATTTATGTTTTGCCATTACAAAACTGTAATTCATGCTTATTTTGAAAACTTGATATCAAAAATTATACACAATTACTCTAAACGTCTAATAAGTTATTATACTAAATCCCAATTTTCCTGAATGACATTGTAACTGTCATCCAAAAATGAATGACAGTAAAGTAAGTAAATACATATTTCTCTAAATATTACTAAACCTTCTTAAAATTATTATCCAATATAACAACAACTAAACAAATGTGTCATACATATTTGAATGACAGTCTTTCCTCTCATGTAACCACCGTAAAAACAGATGCACCACCTTAATGATAAACTTCACGCTATATTGGTAATCAATACTCTCACAAACTATAACCTTCATTAAATGACGTTTAAAAATAAATTAATAACTTACGTCATGAAACATATTTTAAATCCACAACTTTCAATTAATTTCCCAGCACTTTACACTTTGGCCAATACAATCGGAAATCCACGCAGCTCGACACACTCCACCTCAATCACATTCTGACGAATTTAATTAACGTCATCCGATAACACCGTATGCACATCAACATCGATCAATTGAAAAATTCACTTTACCTTGCACTTTAGCGCAAATTTCACGGCGTTTCGTGGCGATTGCCTTCGAACGCACCGCGCCGACAAAGTCAAACTAAAACGTTGTGCCTCGTCGAATCAATCCAGTAGGCCATGCTGTTGTTGTCTAGCAAGGACATCGTACTGCCCTGCCACCGGCCGCGTGTAGAAATTCTCCAGAGTACGCAACGAGTGCCGCGAACGCGAGTAATTTCAAAAAAAAAAACTCAAGCAGCGCACTACGCAGTGAATGTATTAATCACCCACCACGGCATGCCGGTCAGACATGTATGAATCATTTTAATTATTTAAGGCTTTCATGAATAGTCACATGTGTTCGAATTATCATATTTTGTACACGTACACATAACATTGAGCAAGCCATGTTTCAAGAGATTCTACATAATAACAAATTTCAGCGAGAAAAACTAGTGTCATTCAAATATGGATGACAAAAAATCTTTACAAATTAAAATGTGTTCGTTGGCATTCATATCAATAATGTGAACAATGCATAATTTGATTAAATGTTTTTGTATTACTGTCATTCAAATTTGGATGACAGCAGCAATGTTTTAAATTGATTTTCCTTTCCAGGAGGTAGTAGGGTTAAAGCTAAGCTGATTAGGAAGTTGTTAAAGAGCATTTATCATACACTCTATCATGCTAAATTCCTCTGTCATTCATATGTGAATGACAATATTGAGCAAATAAGATAAATCATAGCATTGAACCAATCGCATTTCAAGAAATTCTGTATAATAACATATTTCAGTGAGAAAACTAGTGTCATTCGAATTTGGAAGGCGAAAATTCTTTATAAATTAAGTGATGTTCGTTGGCAGTCATCTCAATAATGTGATCAATACATAATTTAGTTAAATAAATGTGCATATATCAATGTCATTCAATTTTGGAGGACAGCAGCAATATGTAAATCATAGCAATGAACCGACTGGGTTTCAAAAAATTCTGCATAATAACGGATTTCAGTGAGGAAACTAGTGTCATTCAAATATGGATGACAAACGCATTTTTACAAATTAAAAGGTGGTCGTTAGCATTCGTCTCAATAATGTCAACAATACATAATTTGGTTAAATAAACGCACTTAAATCATTGTCATTCAAATATGGATGATACCAGAAAACAGATAAAAATGTTATGAACATTGAAAAAACACCATCATCCAAATATGGATGTTTCTTCCCAGAAAAAAAATCTCACCCGTAAACAAGCCAATAAAACCTAGCTAATATGCCAATTTTCGTAAATTTATTTCAATTTACCATAATACCTTCCGGGTACCAGTAAAACGAAAGAAAAATTAAAGTTGAGGTTATGCAAGTCATATATCCGCAAGTTTTAGCCGATTTCAATGTGCGTGCCGTGATTGTTTACCGCGGCGAACTTTAACCGCACACAGATACCGAAATTACAAATTAATCACTGTGACGATCGCAAATAAGACAGGATATACCCCACTTATACCAGCCATACTTAAATACACTTAAGTATATACATCTTATATAAACAAATTTACTACCCGGGAGTTCTGTGTCAATGACAATTATAATGCCGTTAATATTTTATAGTAAACATGTTATACTCATTTTTATCAGCATTGTCTTTCATATCTTTATTAGATATAAATTTCGTTTATTGCAACGCGATACCATTTGCTCTGGGTTATAACCTTACACATACTTCAATTAGTACTACATTTATCTTATTTTGTTTCATTGATTTTTTGTCATTCATAAATGAATGACAGTATGGAAGTAAAAAGTAATGTATGATGAATTTTTTTATTTACTTAGATGTAAATAAAATAATAATATGTCATAAAATAATAAAATATAAACCATATACTTGGTGGCATTCAAATATGAATGACAGCCAAATATCTAATAATTTGTACATTTATATAATTTCACTCATTACAAAACATTCGAAAACAATGGTAATCAGAGAAGTCTTGAGGATAGTGATAATTCGGATGTCATTCAATTATGGATGACAGTAGCAAAATATTTTTAATTGATAGTTCTTTCAAGGAAGTAGTAGGGCTTAAACAAAGCTAATTAGGAAGTTAAAGAGCATTTATCAACCTTATTTTAGAGAAACTTTCTTTGTCATTCCGACGGAGGAATTTTCATTATAAACATTTTTTCTTTGCTGCCTAATACCATAACAAAATGAAAATCGATAATAGGTATGTGACTCAAAAATGACTGGCAACCTTCCTGTCATTCATATATGAGTGACACATAAAATTTCACCGAAAAACAATTTCTTTGATTTCTCACAATTAAATTATAATACATCCTCATAGTAGTAACAATATTGTCTCAAAACAAAACTATTGTCTCAAAACTAACAATTATATCTCAAAAAAGAGTCATCCCCAAATGACAGACACCAATAAAAAACGAAAAGTATCAATTACCATCATTCCACTTGCTGAGCAACTCGTTCTGACGCTCCCAATCTTTGAAATTAACCGCACGCCCGGAGCGCATCCGCGGCCGGCGAATTCTCAAGCTGTGGCTGCCACTCGCACGATGCTGCTGGAGTTGGCGATTGCTGCTGCCATTACTGCTGCTCTCGGCCGCCGCTGATGACATCTTCGTCCGGTGCGCGGTCGTTGCTCATGCAGCACGTACATCGCATCCACACATTGATTATCCTTAAATCGCTTGCAATTTACACGTCCGTCCTTTAACGAACTGTTTACGTCTCAGGCACAATAAACTCTACGCAAAGATGAAGCACCCGCCGAAGAAGCAAAAAAAAAAACGCAGCTCAGCCAAGAGCGACTTAAGTTGAACGCGGCGCAGGCGACTCAGTACTAAGCTAAAAACAAATTTCCTGCGCTTAGACGTACGTCCCTAGGGTTGAGCTTTACGATCGTCGTCGATTTGCGTTATATATATTTACATAGGCCACACATACACTTAGCCACACATATTTTAAATGCATGCATGTACACACCGCCGTATGTATTTTCGTTTCATTCGGTTTTCCATCATTTGCTGGCGGCACGCCAGATGCGAAAAGCTCGCGCATACCGACCAACATCTTCAATTCGAGGACGCTGAAGTTGCTGCAAGCCGTCGCACAAACTGCACAATTTTCAACTATCACTGCAGCAGTCACACATTCCTCACGTCATTTGCACTTATTTCTTTTAGAAGATAACTTCTTAGCCCTTCTTACGGAAATTCCCCCGTTAATAATCGTTTGCAAATCCGCACAAATAGAAATAAAAACGTAATGGTAGCGTACACACTCGAGTGCAAAGCATAAATGACATCAACTTCTTTATTTGTGCGCTGTTAATTTTAACTATTGGCACTTCCGTTGGCCAGAGTGCGTTAAAAACGGATGAGAAGCCGTTAAATATGTAAACTGGACTGTCGTGACCGACATAAGTAGTTTTATACATTCATAATGGCGATTATTGAGGTGTCAGTCATATATGACTGACAGGGTATTATCCATTATAAGGCAGGATACTACTTATAAGATCATAGGAAAATTAAGTGATTAAAAATAATATACAAAAAAGAATTATTTGAAAAATATTGCTGTCATCCAATATGACATTAAAAAAGTTAACTATGTCAACTGGACTGTTGTTACCAACATAACTAGTTGTATACATTCATAATGGCGATTATTGAGGTGTCGGACATTTATGACTGACAGTGTATTGTCCACTATAAATCAATATACTGCTGACGAGACATGATAAGAAGCTTAAGTGATTCAAAGAGAATTATAGAAAGAATTATTTCAAAAATATTGCCGTCATGCAATAATGCCTGACACTAAAAAATGTTAAATATATAAACTGGACTTACTGTGCGAACGTAAATAATTTTATAATGTCAAAAAAATCATTTTTGAATTATCATTCATTTATGAATGACAGTGTATTATCCATTAAAAAACAGGATACTACTGACGAGATATGATAAGAATCTTAAGAGATTAAAAAATAATAAAAAGAATTATTTCAAAAACATTGCTATAAGCTTAAGTGATTAAAAAATTAATAAATAGATTTTTTTAATATCAATCGTAAATAGATTTATAAATTCAAAATGATAATTATTGTGTTGTCAACCAGTTATGAGTGACAGCATATTTTATAATCAAACAGTAGTAGTAAACTGTTTTATGATGAAAATCAAAAAAATGACGAGGCATAATAAAAATTTATTAAATTATTTAAAACTTATTGCTGTCATCCAATAATGTATGACACTAGATAGTGCGATATCAAATCGTATTAATTACAATTTATTAGTAATATCAACACATTGAAGGGATAATTCAAGGTTTTATTCCGTCATCCATTATTGAATGACAGGACTCGAAAGGCGTTTGTCTACATGTTATCCTCAAAATCTTGCAAAACTATTTTTCTGAATTACCATTTGTTATACTTCAATATGCAAACAAAAAAATCTTTAAACATTCTATCCAAAGATTAAATTTCGCAATTATAATCCCGAATTAAAATCAAATTTAAGAGTGATCATCACCACACGACTTTAACATTATATTGCCACATAAAGTTTCTACTTCTCCGACTCTTATAATTACTCAAACAAAAACAGATCAACCCATCTGTTGCTCATGATATCTGCGAATTACTGACCGTAAAAAAAATCGCCAATGCAGACAGCATGAAAGTTCCGTCTGTCGGCAGGATCGCAATGTAAGTTGAAGACACTTTTCCACGGTAAAGGCATCTCATCTTCTTTAAACAATATGTTCTCATTGCCTGTCGTTTTATGGGCAATAAAACAAACAAACCGGTAAAACATCTGCGTATTCCTGCAACTACGTTAATCTTCAACTTTTTAACTCTTCATTTAGCGCTTTAACCTACCACTAAACATAGGAAATTTAATTTAGAAGGTCTCGCACAGTTTAAATAGGAAACAAAAGCACGATTATGTTTCTAATCTAAATTAAAACTTTACTAATCTCTCGTAGGTGCTTCTTGGCAAAATGCCGATCAAAAGAAACAATTAAGAAAACAAATTCTCGGCATACCACTCTTTCCAGCAACAAAAGATTCCAGTTCTTGGTGAATCACACTGTCATTCAAACATAGCTGACAGTTTAATAAATTTCATTTATTATTGATTTTTACTGCGAAAAATAATGATATTCAAGATATATAAATATTACGAAAAGGTGCCAGCCAGATATGAATGAGTGTCATTCAATTTTGGATGACAGTCGGCAAAAGCAAGCAAATACGTTTAAAATTGAAATATTTGTCACGTACAATGTCATTCAATTTCATTGTCAGTTAACAATAAACATTTCGAATGACAATGAAATCGATTACAAAATATTTGATAACCTTTTTTGATTGGCTAATTCAAAATAGAATGTGCGGAAAACCTTTCACGTTATTGGCATTTAGAAGCATTGAATGCAGTACAAATTGGAAGACATTCTCGTATGCAATAACGTTTAGTAGTTAAGCACATTTACGAAACGAAAATATTTGATCGTTGGTGGTATTCAAAGTATTGTCTGCTGAAGCTACGCCTGAGAAGATCACTCGCCGCCTTTCCCTTTCCATTTATTTAGCCTTATTTTTTCTTACACTGTTTCTCGCGTCACTTCCTTTCATCACTTATAGCCCCCGTCTTTTGCTGGCTCACCGCAAGAAGCTGAATTTAATGCATTCACAAAGTTGTAAAACACGATACTGTATAAATGAAAGGGCATGAGTTGTGACTTTCAAATCACAAAATCAAAAGTGAATGACGTTTGCAGAAATTAAATTACGTAATTGTTTTCTGACATGAAATATGCAATTTTTCTTAATTAGTTTCAACTTTGAAAACTTGTGTTTTGTAGTTGTATTTTTTCGTCGCCGCTCTAAATTTAAAACTTTGAACTACTACAAAGTTTATGAAATGTTTATTTTTGTAAACACTTTTAGCCAAGCAAAAAGTTGTAATGTTACAACTAAATCACAAGTTTGGAAACATTACGTGAAACAAACAATCTTGAAAATTTGAACTATAACATGAAAAGTAGTTTAAGTTGTCATCCAAATTTGAATGACAATAGTTTTTATTAATGATGTTTTTTTTCAGAATATAATAAAAGTAACTTCCAAAAATATCTTGAGTTTTCAATCAAAATACATTGTAGATAGACTGTCATCCAAAATTGAATGATAGTCAATTATTGGCAATTTCAATAACATATATCTGAAATTAGAGTGTCATACACAAATGACTGACGCTCCATGTGTCGGCTTAACTTCAAAATTTAAGTATAATAACAGAAATGGTTTAATATGTTGTACCTAAATTGTTTTACTCTAAAATCTATGTGAAACGTAGTCACTCAAATATGAATGACGCTCAATATTTACAATTAATATATATTTATATTAAATAATTTATTTCCATTTTTAAAATATTATTTGCAATATTAAATCTTATATTATACATTGAAGAGTACCTGTCATCCAAAATCGAATGACATTAAATTTATGTCAAATTCATTAAAATCTAATAATACTGGACCGCTCTATTGCTTTTAATCATTTTTATTTTAAGATTCAATGAAATTAGTGTCATACAATAATAATGACTGACATCATATATACTAATTAAACTTAACAAATTTTAATCATGATATCGTACATTAATCTTGTTTGTTGCATCAATTCCACTGCTAAGAAAGCTGTATATGAAAACAATGTCACTCAAATATAAATGACGCCTAATATAAATGTCATTCAAATATGAAAGACGCACTTCAGACAAGTTGACATTAAACCCTCCAATACTGTTATCTCAATCTATAGACGATTCTTATCATATCAAGATATTCCTCCTTTTGACTATATATCTAAATAACTTTAAAATATTGCCCATAAAATAATTTTAAACCAAAAAAGTGTAAATCACGATCGCTAACGACCACAGAAGAAAACTTGATAACATCATAAATTAACCGAATGTTTGCCTACGAGACTAGCGTACGACTAGTTGTATGACAATATGTCCAACAAGTCCGGATGTTTGAAAGAAAAATGCGACGCCAATGTGCGTGGAAATACGAAAATAACCCAACTGGGAATATGAGGAAATGCAGTGCGTTGCACCGCATAATCCACGGCAGGCAGCCGGCAGGAAAAAATGCGCTTATTTTCAGTCGCACATCGCCTGCGTGGGCGGAAAATCCTCTAATCTTCCAACACACGGGAAATATGCGTCGTGTTGTTAGATGGCGACAGCCAGCCGACGACTAGATAGAAAATTTGTTTGATCTCAGTCAACGCCCCTGCAGAAATATCGCACACGTCTATATGTCATCGGCAGCCGACATAAATATTTCCAGAAATCTATTTCCAAAAAAAATAAAATAAAAATGTCGCTAAAAAGCTAACGTATGATGTGTGGACGCAGTTAGATCATAATTGCGGAAATTATAAAATCATTCGAAAATAGGAGCAGAAACGTAATTATTCCCTTAATTCAGTTAAATTCCGCTTCACTAAATTTTTGAATTCATGAAATTATAAACATACTTGGCGACATCTATACGATAACGGCAGTACTCCGTACGCAATTAATGTAGGAAACTTTTGAACAAAAGTAAAACTAATTGAAAGACGTGCATTCAGCGGATACTGCAAATTACGCATAAATATGGGCAATTAACGTATAATTAATTAATGATAGCATAATTAATAATGTTAACAAGGTTTTAATTACTTCA
>WSZQ02138378.1:18478-41907 GCA_019419845.2 Weissflogia rhopalogaster
ATAACAAAAAATCAGCAATTTATCAGAAGAGAGGACTAATGTTAATTATATTTCATTGTATTAAATAAAATAATCACAATGGAATTAGTGTCATCCATATTTGACTGCCAAAACAAAAAACGTCATTCAATAATAAGTGACACTTACACAATTACTAGTCAACGTACAAAATATCCATAATTTCAAAATTCTCCATTTACGAGTTGTATATTCCAAAGAAAAATCGTCATTCAATAATGACTGACATAAAACCAAGAGAGCAAGCCTAAAAAACACTCCACATATTTCCAAGCGACTGTACCGCGAAAATCCAGCATTATTCAATTGCGAAAAATGTCATCCATATTTAACTGACATATAAAATATACAAAACCCATAAGCAAAAGTTCATTTGAGTACAAACTTCAAAAAATCAACAGTTTTCTAGTTACCCGTAATGCGAATCGCTAGAATTTGTAAAGTTCCAAAAAGGAATCAACCTTATGTCAAAAAGAACGTGAAGAGAGGCCTTTAACAAAGTTCATTTAATACCAAACTCGAAAAACTGTCATCCAATAATGACTGACACCCAATGATGTCATCCATATTTGAATGATACGTAAAATATCCAAAAGCCCATTGGAAAAAGTTCATATAACCCTAAACTTCCATATTTACGACTTGTATTCTTCAACGAAACAATAATAATAATTCAAGAATGACTGACACTCATACAATCATTAAACCAAATCTAAAAAACCTCATCATCCTTCCAAGCGTCAGTAACACGAAACGCCAGATGTTTCTAATTGAAGAAAACAAACACTAATTCAATTATCGCCATATCAACATACAACAAGAAAAAAAAATCAATTAATTTCAATGCAATTAAAGACAACGAATAGGCAACTACATATCCTATAATTTCATGCTCTCTAGTTTTCATGCACTGTAACAGTAATTAACTTGTCAGCTATCAGCATTTTTACTGCACAAAAGAATAAATCATGTGCAATTGTTTCGTGCTGATTGATATTATTAATTAGTAACCATCCGTTTCAGAAGCAATTCATATTAAACATTAACAATAAGCAAAGATAGTAAAAACCAAAATAAGAATAGATATAATTCATACCTTCGTGAAAACATTCTGAATTCCTTATCTCACTAATTTTAATTTCAAGCACCAAACATAATACTAGCAACTATTTTAAATAGAGTTAAAAAACAAAAAGTATCAAACTGTGATAACACAACAGACACCAATCGAATAAAAAACCGACTGTACATCAGACACACCTCAACGTTGCAAATGCATTAATTAATTTCATCCGGACGTTTTGTTATCAGCGTTTGATGATAAACGATCGCGAGGCACTGTCACTACACAATAGATAGATAGACCAGCACATGAAAATGTAGAAATTTTGCGTCATGCAACAATTGTATGTACTCATACAATTCGCACTGTTTTTTTCGATGATATACTCAAATACCCAAAAGGTGTTAATCACTGTGCAGTTTTCGGTGTGTCTACGTGACTGTGTTCGGGTATGACTCCTTCTTTTCACACAATAAAACCTAGAAATTCCGAATTCCGATTTTGGTGGGATTAGTTTATAGAGAGTAAGCATGAAGATAAACAAGAAAAGGGTGTGAATGTCTAAATAATGTCATTTATCGGTAATAAAAACTGTTTTTATGCTTTTAAAATAGTGCTATTTTTAAATCATCAATGAGTGGAAATTTATGGCATTTTAAAGATTAAGAAATTTATGGATTATTATCAATACTTGAAAATACAATTAAATTTAGGTTCGAAAACTTAAAACTCATTAAGATTTCATCTAACAAGGAGAGTGTCTCAATTGTCCGACACGGAATTGAATGAAATTTTATGTATGTATAGTACATATATAGAAATAATTTGTGTTAACTGCCCTCGAGGTCCCGGGTTCGATTCTCGGTGGGTATACGTAGTAAAGTTAACTTTTCTTATCAATAGTATTAGCCTCTAATATGAATAATTACATTGAACATGAATTGAATAGAGGTAAATGACCATAGTAGTCGATGCTCGGTAAAAAATTTTAAAAAAATCAATGTTTAGTCACAGATAAAGCTTATATAAAATATGCAATGTGCAAATAATTATTTGTTAAATATACTTTTTATAAAACAAAAAAAAAGTTTGTTGACAAAAATTGAACTCCAAAAAACGATCCTTACATTAACGGGCAACGGTGCTGACGACTACGCCTCGAAGCAGATATGATGAAAATTACCTTTAAAGCAATATACATATATCGGCCCAAAACGGCGATAAATTCCGTTAACATAAATTTTCTATATATATATGTACCACACGTAAAATAATGTCAGTCAATTTCGTCGGAGAATTGAGACACTCTCCGTGTAAAATATAGTAAACATTGTATTAAAACGTAATTAAACTCCCACATTTGACAACTGTCCATGAGGTCCCGGGTTCGATTCCCGGTGGGGATGCATATGAAAGTGAATTCTTCTTCTTATCAATAGTGTTAGCCTCTAATATGACTAATTACATTGAAAAAGAATTGAATAGAGCTAATGACTATAGCAGTCGATGTTCGGTAAAATCAAACAAAAAAAACTTCCACAGTTATCTGTATACCTCCTCATTTACCTAGAATCCGCATGTAGATATTTATTATCATAATAAATATGCTTATCTTGCAAAGTTATCTTGAACTTGGCAACAAGAAAAGTGATGATAAAGTAGGCA
The DNA here is from genome assembly GCA_019419845.2 of Weissflogia rhopalogaster. Taxonomy (NCBI): domain Eukaryota; kingdom Metazoa; phylum Arthropoda; class Insecta; order Coleoptera; family Staphylinidae; genus Weissflogia; species Weissflogia rhopalogaster. The sequence goes on from WSZQ02138378.1 coordinate 21,225, forward strand.
AAGTCAAGTAAAGTGCGACTTAAAACGCGACGTGATAAAAATAAGCCTTAACGAAACCGTAAAGACTTATAAATCGTTATAAATTTCAGTATTTAGAGATAGATAATTAAAGTTATTTTTAACATTTTAAAATAATAAAATAACTTGAATGCGTATGTCTTACAAGGGACGTTCACGCATTGACCGGCTGAAAGTTTTTGTACATGTAGTTCTAATAATGAAATAGTTTCTGTTAATTGGATTTTTCGTACTTTTGAGCCGTATGCCAAAAAATCAAAGTTTGGTTAAGTTTGAATTAAGATTCACAGTGCCGTCTTCATGGCGTAATCGTTAGCGCGCAACCCTACTGGCTCTTTAGGATTGCGAGTTCATGTTTCGCCAATTTTTTGTTTAATTTATGAAATGGCAAAATTTTACAGAAATATTGATTCATATTGAATGGGGACAGAGCGTGCACGCCCCTTGTTAATGATTAAACGCAGACAACCAACTAACAACACTTGTTTTTAGTTTTTAAAACAGTATTGCCAACATACAAATTATTAGTTACTCTAACCAGAAATCTCGGAATGGAACATTCATGGAAGTTGTTTATAAATATCAAAGGAATTATATAAATGAGTGAAAGCATTGAAAGACTGTTCATAGTGCAAGAAGACAATGATTATAGACCTTTTGAATTTTGATTGTATATATTGATCATGTTCAAAAATCAGTGATACCAACTTAACCGACAATTATTTTCGGTCAAACACGCCATCCCTGGTGATTGACAATTGTTTTCAGTTTTAAAACTGTGTTTCCAACCTAACATTCTGCTTAGTCAGTTTGCTTTAGCAAAATTAATTTAAGAAAGGATATTTTGAATCATATAACGTAATATGATTCAAAATATGCTTACATACACTATTAAGTGTTAAAACAACATCCAAGTATCCCTAAATTACTCGATCTTTGACACATTCAAACGACTTCGAAACAATTTAATACCCGGGTCAAAAGATCAATTTCTTTAAATTAAAACCGCTGAACATTGAAAATAATATTTTTAAAATACCAGTAATACCAACCTAAATTCCCCACCGCCAAACCATTCGACTGTCGTCGAGTGTATTCGTTCGAAGTCGCCACCCTCGTAGATTGACAACCAATTGAGAGTAAATAATTTATGTTACTTCGAAGCAACAAATGCACCAATTTTGCACAATTGCGCACAAAACCACGGCCACTTCCTCCCCTCCACAAGCGACCAAGCTCAATGAATCGTTATTCGCGTCAATGACTCACAAGGCTCAATAATCTCCCCCAATTGCAGCCACGCTCTGCATGCGAATCATGCTCTCATAACGGCCTTGCTTTCATGCGCTGGACGACCATCAGCGAATTTCTCGCACACTAAAACATTCCAAAAAAAGACACATAAGACTCACATGCCAAGCGAAACCATAAATAAAATATATTAAAATATAAGGCGTTAACAATGTCTGAAAATTTTAAAATATTAAAAATGCATTTAAGCAACGTAAAAATGAGCGAAAGCAGTAAAAATTTGCAGCCCACACACGACTCCAGTATTATGTCATACACAATTAAAACCAGTTAAAGACCACACACACACATAGACAGCTACATGCAGCTGTAGAAAATTTGCATGCAACTTTCTCGCATTATAAAGTCAACTGTAACAAAAGATGACTTACTGTCGGACATTTCATCCTCAACAACCCCGGGTAATCCTACAATGTTGGTGCACACGTTTATCCGCCAAGATTCACACGAGATTTTTCGAGTGTCGCTTACGTTCGTTCACTTACACTTACAAACGACACATAATGTTGATAGATATAAAACACTTAATTGTTCGCACTTGTAACCAAAGTTCACACGTTCAGGCGTAGAATTTTACACACTGTGGACCGGATTGCAATTTCGGCGCGCTCAATGTAAGCAGCAAAGGCGGTTACCTAGCGATGCAGCCGATCGCGAGCACTCCCACAGCGATGAAACCGCCGTCGCAATGACAGCTGATACTGACCTCACGCGTTTCGCGCATGCGTCTCGTGTTTGCCTGTCACGCACAGCTCATGCTACCAACATAAAGTTAGTTACAATTAAATATCCCTAGAAATATATAATGTCATCTGTCAAAAACAAACAAGCGTACCGCCTGAACTTAGCACTACTTGAAAGTTGTTAAAAATAAAGAAATATCCAATAAACATTTTTTATTCAGCATTCCTGTTCATTTTTATACATGTTTATCCCCAGATGTAGTGGTCAGTACAAAAAGATATAAGCTAGAATTGAAAAAACAAAACTTGTTTAGAAAACGCCTAAATTTGTTTATACCTCTTTTTGTTTAAACTCTGCCGACTGTCGTTCAATATAGCTAAATTCAATACGTATTTACAATAACCCTCATTTGTTTGTAATAATTTACGTCTTTTATAAACAATCTGTTTGTTCAGTTGTATATTATCGGCCATTTATATTGAATTCGGGTATAATGTTTTTCACTACGAAGACACGAGGTAAGAGCGCAAGAAGTTCGCCGTGTCGGTCATGTTGAATTTGTTGTATAGCTCGGAGAGTATCCTAATCACTTGGTCCTTTTTGAGTAAGCCTGATATTTGTGTATCATCACCTTAAAAAAAGGAATTACATTACTTTTACCAAGTTGCATAATTCGAAGCACGATTCGAATTTGAGGTAATAACTGTTTTATTGTTAGTTATGTTTTATTGTCAGTTTATAAGTTTTAGAATAATTTTCGAGATGTTATTGTTTTAACGCATTATCTCGGAGTTCAATTACAAAATACGCAGATTATGACATTTATAATAGACTAAACCAGTCTGGAACATGTGACCCGGGGGTCAGTGAGTGACCCACCCTAGTGAGTGCCACTTAGATGATGGTCGAAATTTTATTGTTGATACTGATCCACAGCGCAAAAAGTTGGCGAACCTTGAAAATTGATTCGGTAGTTTTTAAGGACTGATGTCAAGACTGACAAAGAGAGTGTCTCAATTGTCCGTCATAAAATTGAATCAACATTTTTGTACGTGTAGTCCATTTATAGAAATAGTGTTAACGGGATTACCATATACCGATGGGCATAGGGCGTTAGGGCAAAGCCTATATGTTCAGAACAGTGTAAAATGTTGAAAACGGGCGAAATAAATGTTTAACAATTATTTGCTCGGAAACTATCCGGTAATGCGTCCTAGGATTTTCACCATAATTTCTTTCAAAAATCTAGTACCTGACTGTAGTTTTAATTTTTGAAAATTGCATATTCTGTTCATAATAAAAAAAGGAACTTACTATCACTAAGGACGAGAAAGTACGGTTTCCCAGGATGTGCCTTGCAGATCTGTCGCAATTCACACTGCAGTCCATCCAGGAGGACAATGATTTGGGTATCCAACTGTGAACATAACCAAACATAAATATCAGTTCCATCTTATAGATTTCTTATAAATTTTGTTTATAAACTAACCTGTTTTAACGAACACATATCCAACATCTGCGGCAGTTGAACAGGCACACGATTCAAAAACGACGTCTCCAACCCGGTGAGCATCTTCAGCAATGCGTCCTGGTTGGGTCGACCTTCAGCGTTTCCACTCTCTCGACGTGGTGCCGGAGGCGTGAGGGACTCCTCCACAAGGTTCCCAGTACCACCACCTCCTCCTGCGGGAGCAACAACAGCAGAAGCACCCCGCGGCCCCGGAATATTGGGAGCAATTCCCAACAATCCAGGTTTAATCTTCGACGCAGCCGTTGCGAGTGCATAGCTCAAAACGGCCGTATCATACGCCTCCATCTTCAAACTCTTCGACGAACTGCAGAATGGCATATAGCCAAACACCCAAACAAGAGCAGCACAACAAAGAGAGACAAAAACAAAATCGCCACTGGTCAATAAAGAATCCCATTTTTATTTACACATTTCTGGTAGTATTTCGTTTTGTTGTATTTGTTTTTGCAAAAGGAAGAAAAAAGGAGAATCGAAAGAAAATCAATCGGTATGTACATAATCAAACTATGCATAATCAAACAAATCGACTTTGTTAATCCTAGAAAATAAAGAAAATTTCGCGATCGTCACGCATGCGCCATGTCGATATCCATTTGGCTCCTCCCACTGTAGTGACCCCAGTTGTACTCCCGATCGAATAGGCGACCCCCCCCCCCCACCGACTATATACAACGCGTAAATATCCCAATCAATCAAAAATATGAAAACAATTCGTCCAATTAATTAAGCAATATTTCACAATTAATTAACTAGAAAATGTGGCTAGACTGTCCGTCACTACCTGGTGTTCCACACTATACATCACGCATGCGTATTCGTCCGGCGCACGCGCTACACTCATGCGCTGTATTCACATTTCACTTTGGTTCATGTTTGCAGATGCGTCCATTATCTCACTATGTGCAATCTTCACTTCGTGCGCGACGGCGTATAATAATGTTCGTCCGACTTGGGCACAAAAACTAAATCACGATTTTTGCGGGGGGGAGAGAGAAGGGGTGTTTGGATGCGCGCACAATGCGTTCCGATTTCATCGTCTTGAAACAAAAAAAGAAAAACAAACGAAGAATGAAAACGAAACCAAAATCATAAACAAGTCATAAACTGTGAGACGGACGGGACAGTGGCGTGTGAGACATACCCGCCGAATTCGTTGCCGTCGTCGAGCTTCTGGAACGGGCCGGGCTTGGGTAGAAGAGCGGCACGTCCACCGCCTCCGCCTGATGGCTGGTTGTTGGTCATCGCCTCCTGGTCGCGCATCTGCTTCTTCCGCTTCTTACTCCACAGCTCGTGGCAGTCTTGCCATGTGGGTAATTCCGGTGCAGATATTCTAAATGAAAAAAATGACATTTTTGAGTTATCATTCGTCAACTTTCTACATTGGATAATAGAAAAGTATGAACAAAAAAAGGTGAAGATTGCACACCTTTCTGGATTGATATTCTTCAGCCAGTCCGATTTGAGTGCATCTTCGGCGGTGATGCGCTTGTCAGGATCCAGCTCCAGCATGCGATCGAGGAGGTCCAGCGCCGCCGAAGGCATCATCATGAAATCTTCGCGCAACCGCCGCCGGTGCAGCTTCTTCGGCTTGAGTGTGTGGAATAGTGGGAGTTTTATCACGGTGGGCCAGACTGCCGGCGTTGGCGTGCCGCACAGTCTCGAAATTGTTTCTAATAGCATCATTTCGGTGTTCGCCTGTAATTCATTCATCAATTTCGTTAGTGTATTAAGAAATACTTTATTCCTATAAAGATACGTTTCAGTTATAGTATCAAAAAGTACTTACTTGGAACAGAGGTTTTTTGGAGAATAACTCTCCTAAAATGCAACCACATGACCACACGTCGATCGATGGGCCGTAGCGCTCCTCACCGAGGAGCAACTCTGGTGGACGATACCACAACGTGATGACTTTATTCGTATACGGCCGTTGGCGATCTTCGGCGTTGTAGAGACGCGCCAGACCAAAATCAGCCAACTTCACCTCGCCTCTGCAATAAATAAAAATCATCTCATCAGAACCAGGAATATGTTAGAGGAGGATGCACTTACTTGTTGTTCATTAATATATTACTACACTTAATATCCCTATGTAAGAAGTTCTTCTTATGGCAATAATTCAATCCATCCAGCAGCTGGCGCATGATGCATGCATTGTTCAGCTCGTTGAAGTCCACCATGCCAGACTCCAGCAGGCCCATCAGATCGTGATCCATGTATTCGAAGACGAGATAAAACGAGCCTTTGTCCTAATATCAAAATAAAACATCCTTAAATCATCCTCATACATTTACATTTAAGATTACAGCAAACATACCTTTCTAAAATCAACAGCGTCTTGCTTGTCAGTCACAATCTCCCTCAGATTCACAATATTCTTGTGGTTCAGCTGGCTAATGATCTTGATTTCACGCACGGCTGTAATCGGAAAGCCCTCTTTTTCGTTCTCCAAGCGCACCTTCTTCAACGCAACGAGAATATCCGCTTGAACATCACGCGCTTTGTATACTTGACCGTAGGTGCCCTCGCCGATCTGGTTGATCATCTCAAAAACGTCCACGCAGCGCTCGCCCCAGTCGGGCCGCGTAATCGCCTGCAGGGAGCGCGAACCGCGTCGCTTGAGGATTTTCGGACGGCGCAGTTTGGGTTTGGGCCCACGCCTTTCCTTACCGCAGGCATCACGTGGTGGTGTCGACGTGTCCTCGTCGCCGCTGAGGTCCTCTGCGCCCGTCGCCACTACTGCAACGCCAATAATACGAAAAAGTTTAGCACAGTTAGCAATGAAAGTATGGTGACTTAAAAGTATCGATACTTTTCGATCTTGAAACAAATAATGTTCTTTAGTATCGAGATTTCGATACTTAAACTGAACAAAAGTATAAAATAAATACCTGGTGGCATAGGTAAATTCATAATCCCCTTTTTCGGAGGAGTTTTAGGTTTCGCCGGAGGACTAGGCGTCCGACTCGGTGGTGACTCAATCGCCTCCAGATCCTGAGCCTTCATCCCTGGTGGCATTGGCAACTTCGTAATGCTCCGTCCTTTGCGTACCTGTTGCGGTGGCAACTCCTTCGTATGAATAATCATCTTCACCGGCTGTGAAGGTTGTGGTGCACCAGTCGTCGGAAGCGGCGGCAACGTCGCACTCGTCTCAAACCCATTCCCAGTCGCCGTACCGTTATTACTCGGCAACGAAATATCATTGACTCGTGCCGCAGGCACACCCATCTCAATCGCACTCTCCTCCGCCGGAATCGGAATATTATCAATATCCATCGGCACCGCTTCGACATTATCCACCCGCGATGAATCCACATCGTCGATTATCTCCACCACCGCAACAGGCGTCAAATTATTCGTATTCGTCGCACTATTCGACGAATTACCACCACCGGGAGTGTTCACACTATTCCCGGCAGGCACTACATGATTCACAATCTCCTCCGGCTTCGACTCCAACTTCTGCTCCAGCTTCTTTAGCTCCAGCGCACGCTTATGTTTGTCCTTCACAAGCTCGGCGAAGAGGCTCGTGTCGGTGATCTTGTTCTTCAGCTGCGAGGAGCGTATGGAATGGGGTGACGGGCTGCGCTTCTCCGCCGACGCCGATGATGACGGTGGTGGTGCATGACGGTTGCGCATCGGAGGGGTACGTTCGCGATCTCGTTGACGATCACGAGGGCTACGCGAACGCAGTCGTTTACTGGAACGCACCGGGGAGCGGCTATAGCTCGGTTTTCGACTATAGCCTCCGTCGATAGGCGAGCGTGAGGGCCGCCCACCGCGACGGTGTGGCGAACGACTGATGCGTCGCTTCACCTTGTCGCGCTCCTTCCGATAGTTGCCACGACTTTGATGTTGGTGTTTGTGCGATGAATGGGATTCCTTTCTTCTTCGACCAGGTGATAATGATCTGAAAGTGTATATTTACTTTATAAAAATCGCATTTAAACAACACAAAATAACAAATATCAAGGCACAGATAATAGGTAGCACAGGAGAATGAAAATATCGAAATTTAAAGTGTTGGTAATTTTGGCAGAGGAACTTAAAAATGATACCAAAGTATAGATACTTTTTGGTATCTTCTTGTTTGAGTTTACTTGATCCATTTCGGTATTATGTGAGCTCGTAGCGGATCTTAAAAGTTTATATAGTATATCATCTAGTACCCTATTTGGAGTAAGATTTGAAAATAATATTAGTACCTAATTCTGAAATATAGAATTTTTCGGAGAATTAGAGAGAGCATCGGTACTTTTTAATATCGGTAGTGTCAAAATTTGAATAAGTAGCGATACACATAGGCATTAAAAGTACCGAGAAGCATTCATGGCGTCCTCTCTTATCAGAATTTCAAAAAATGTATAGTCTAAATTTCGATATTAAACAGGTATCATCACTTTCGTTCGATTATATCAGGGACGAACAACCTGTTTGTGTCAACGGGTCAATATGTTGAACCACATAACTAATACTTAACAGACAGCACACGTACGTACGCAAATTTTATTTACAAAAAATGTTGTGAGGAAGGGCTAGCTTCTGCGGGTAGCACAAATATGTTCGAAGGGTCATGGTTTGCTCATCCCTGGATTAAATTAGTTTTCGTTATTAGAGAATAACGAATAATGAAAGAATCGAGCCGAAAACTATTTATACCTAATATCTGAAAGAAAGCATTGATACTTTTTGGTATCGAAAGTAAAGAAACTTAAGAGTAATGATACCAAAATAACCAATGGAAGTGTCGATACTTAATCATTACCGGATTATCAAATATAAGTGTCGACACTTAAAAATGACGAATAATTGGATCTGAAAAGTATCGAAATTTAAAGGTATTACATAAATATCGAAGAGTTATCATAATTTTGATATCTGCAGCGACATCCCTGAGAATATATTTAAGTACACCCGAAATCGCAAGATGCCTTTATAATTAATTGTTAAAGAACAAAGCATGCATGGAAAAAATAGTAGAAACTCCGACAGTTTCAACAATAAAAATATTTCAAAACCTGAACTTCTAGCAAATAACTAATACAAGTTGAAAACACATACCTGGAATAGTGATCAGGACTAGGATTCCTATACGGCGAATGCACAACAGGGCTATAATGCTTGTCGCGATGTCTCTCCAAGGTATCATCCCCTTTGGAGTTCCTCGATGAAGTCACACTAATAGGCGGCGTATGTGGTGAGTCCCTCGTTGGTCGATAATCACTCAGAGGTGGCGTCTTCGGCCGAGCACTACACTCCACCTTCTCGACAATTGGCGGTGGCGAAAGTGGAATATCCGACCCGTTCGACACCGGCGAACACTCAGCAGCAATCTTCTCTGCTGTAATACCACCCGCACTACTTCCACCACCACCATCCACATTCGGCTCCCAGTCCGATAAGGCCTCCTTCTCCGCCGGCGACGTCTTCCGCTCTTCCTCGCCCTCATCGTCCACCTCAACCGCCGCCGCCGACTCCGAACCACTATCCGAACTCGCACTCGTCGACCGCGACCGATGCTTGTTCTTCTTCTTCTTTCGCTTCTTCGCCTTCTTTTCCTTATGTTTCTTCTCCTTTTTCTTGCGCTTTTTACGCTCGAGCTCGTAATCCAGGCCGTCATCATCAGGGGCAAATTCGGGCGAAACCACAGGCGGCTCCTGTGGTTTCCGTCGATGGCGCAGATCGCTCGATCGTGACGAGCGCGACGACACCGACGGCTTGCGTTCGCGTCTCGCGCTCGGCAACGGACTTGGTGCGCTCTTCATCACGCGTGATCGATGCATGTGATGCTGTTGCTGGCGTAGGTAATACTCCTCATTACTCGCATTCATCCCGCCGCCGCCGCCGGAAAACCGCCCCGTCGACGATCGATGATGGTGGCTGTTGCGTCGCATACTCTCTTCGTCGTCGCTGAAGGAAAACTCGATGTCGCTTTGTATTTCGCCTGCCTCGGGGCCGGAGAGGTCCTCCGAGCTCACGTCCGAGTACTCGACCAACGGCTTGGGTGCTCCACCGCCGAGCTTCGACGACGCGGCACCGTTCTCGTGATGATGATGACGATGGTGCCGCTTGCCGCCGCCTCCATGCGCTGAACGCTTGTCGCGTCGATCTCTACTGCGACGGTCGCGTGTTCCGCCTCCACCATACCTGCTGCTGACTTTCTCCATGCTCATCCACAGTCAGCGCCGGCCAGCGCCAGCACATAGTACACTGTGCTCAGCACTCACTGAAAAAAAAAACGACAAAAATTCATCACCAAACTGCATAAACTTATGGTTTGTATCAACTTTAAGTACAATTACATGCTACAAATAAATTATGAACAATAAATTTTTTTTTTGATAACTTAACCAATAAATTTAGTAGAAAATTCAACATGATACTATCCAATATTCATATAAACTAATATAGGCTAAATTAAACCAAAGCTTTATAGCAATATAAACTCAACCTTAACCTATCTAATGGTAAGCAATATAACCTATAAACATAAACAAATACAACTTTTGCAATCATCTAAATTGTACCAAAGAAAACTTACTTCTTAGTCTCGTGAAATAAATAAAGTTCACTCACTAATTATAACTTCACTTTACATATCGAAAACCACCCATAGAAAACAAAAATCTCCCAGCGTTTACTCTCCTTCATCCACGAAACCACAAGTACGAAAAAAGTGAGGTTATGTTTGCCGATGACTTGACACGCATAAATCCCTTATAAAACCAAACATTACGACTTGAATTCTACAAATCACTCTTCTCTATCCTCAAAATAAACTATCAAATTGAATCTAGAAGATAGCATATGATGTGTAAAGCCTTTTTAGTGTGAAAACTCATGGAAATCTTTCCAAGGTCATTTGAAAGTTGTTTTCTGACATTTGACACCACCGCGCACATACGACAGAAATGGCGGCTGGCTGGGTGAGGTCGGCGAGAAGATTGCACTTACCCGTCGATTGTGAGAATCGTGCGATGCGTCGAAGAAGTCGTCCACGGCTGAGCACCAACACATAAAACTCACGCACTAGACACTCGCGGTACGGAGCACAACACACGCGTTCCTTTATTTCGAGGGCGAATAGACCGACGAGCACCAGCCCCAGGTCCGGAGGCGCGATGATCACCGCCGAAGCCCTCAGACGAGGGCCCGCTGCTGTGGCTCGCCTTGCTTTCTTTTTCGTCGCACACCGGATTTCGGGGAGGCCGGCCGATAGATATTTTTTTCTCACGAGCGCGTTTCTCGAAACGCCCAGACACGCGCTCAACGCCAGCGATTGCTCGCCCCGCTGCTCAGCGTGGCGTACAGCAATTGCATTTAAGATTGGATTGGTGCATATAAGTTCATTCGATTTTGTGCAAGCTGGCCCCCAAAATTACAAAAGAAGAGTTACAATTGCTCGTTCTCGCTACGCAAGCGATTCTAGAAAGCGGACCGATCCATACGACGTGACGCCATTTTGCATTCTGCGTGCCGTTCGCCCGTTGCACTCCGCACATAGCTTACGTTCGGTTGTTTTCGTCCAACTTCGTTGTAACTCGTCCGCTTCTACCGCCATCTACATTCAATAATCATAACTTTCAATAAACAAAAAAATAAATTTATTAACTGAAAAATATAAGATTTTCATTAAAAATGTTGTTTTTTAAGTCTAGAAAATTATTTAAAAGTCTCTATAATATTTTTGAACCTCATTAAGGGAGTTTTAAGGTTTTGAAGTTTTATTTGTTCAGCTATTGTACGTTAGAGGACGGCACCATAAAATCGAAGTAACCATTTTGAATCGAAAACAAATGCTCTGCTTGTGTACCTCGTCAGAACACGTTCGTTTAAATTCTCGTGTCTATATATTTTTCACTTTTTTTATGCGTCCACATATCCAAAATTCACCGTATTGATTTCACTTTACCCTAGTACAATAGTGTCCTTAACATTCTTTCCTTTCGCGAAACGAACGTGTTCCTCTAGGGTTGTTAGTAAGTTTTTCTGCGGTGCAGCCATGTTGCGGTGTATTCGGATGTAAGTTGCCATTTTTTATTTTGTTTTTATTTATTATCATTAAATATTGTTAAATTAAGGTCAAGAATATTGCGCAATAGTTATTCAATGTAAAGAGTTAGGTTAGAGTTTACATTAGTATCGATTAGAAAGGTACAATTTTGATAGCAATGAGAGAGTCCCGTTCGGGATAGTTCGTTGGAAATGGGGGGACCCCCAAATTTGAGACATTACTTACTCGTTATCTCTTTACCGAAAGCATTGAGGGTATCACTGAAGGTACTGCTAGGTCCCAGAGTTGTCAAAAGTTAAGTTTATTTTTATTGTAAATTTAATTAAGAATATATTCAAAATGTGTACGATATTTATTAAACTACTATATCGTCTGTGACGAGTAAGAAATGTCTTATTTCTTACTGTCATGCGGAGACCATGACAGGGTAAGGGTCCAAAGGGGACACCTTATTTCCGACGAATGTCCAAAGAGCCTCGAGGGGGAGCTCCAATGTAAGGTCTCAAATGGCCATCAAGATCCAAGAGGGCTTTCAAGAGTGCCATCATTGTTTCAGGCAAAGCAAAATGTATTTTGATCAGTACGTGTTGCCATAAAATCGACAAAAAATAAAATTACATGATTCCAGGAGGGGGCCTCGGAGAAGGGCTCTTCAGGAAATTTGTTATAACAAAATTGGAAGTCATTTGCTCCTGCTCAATGCCTTATCTCCGTCATCACTCTCAGATTCCCGATCATTTCTTCTTGTATCATAGTGACCCATTAAAAGGTGGCCCGGCCACTTGGGAATGGGGACGTTTTATTTTGGGGGAAACTGTAAGGGAGTGGTTAGGATGCTCACACGATAAATTAGTTTAAATCATCATAAGTATCTGATAGTAATGACTTTCTGTTTCAGTCCAGTGTTTCCCCACAGCAGTGACAGAGCCGAGCGCGATGTCTTCCACGCCAACCCGATCCGTTATCGCTATGACAACTTCTACAATGGCTTCAACGAGGACTGCACTCTAATGCGACGGGTCTGCTGCAGCCCACCACCTGTGGATAATGTTGGAACTTGCGAGGGATGCCGTTGCTGCTACTGCAATCCTTGCGTTTGATTCAGATGCAGATTCAACAAAGCTTTCTGAACACTTTTTTTCAGTGCTTTATTTTGTTACGTTTGTTTGTAGTGTGTACAATTTCTACTAGGTACCAATAAATTCAAAATGAGTGATATTTTAAAATTGGGTCCCTCTAATTAAATATAAGGCCTGTAAAATTTCGTCGAAACATATCCAGAAACACAAATAATAATAGAGGTCCTGGGTTCGATTCTCGGTGGGGATGCATAGTGTTAGCCTCTAATATGAATTACATTGAAAAAATATTGATTAGAGAGCTAATGACCATAGCAGTCGATGCTCGGTAAAATCAAACTAAAAAAAATAGTTGAAAATTATGTTAATGAGCTTTATTCTTTTTTTGTTAATAGGGATATCCGCAGGGGCACTTCTGAACTTTAGGATAACCCATCGCCATGTTGTAGCCGTTGTAGAAGTTGTCATAGCGAGCATTAACATGCTTTAACGCGTAGTAGACTTGTTGTTGGAACTGAAAGCAGAAGTGATAATCGAGGGAATTTACGCTTTGCCTCGGATTGGTTACTGTCATGTAGGGTGTTAGAGGTCCAAGTGGAAGACAATCCAGTTCTGGTCTCTTTTGTTTGGGTGGATCCTCAAAGTTGAGGCAAGGTCGTCCACAGCTTAATGGTCGTACATACGTGCTGACGTCTAGAATGGGTCGTTGTGGTATAGATCTAACAGATAAAAACGCAAAAGTCGGCAGATTAGGTTAGGTCTTCTTTATTGCGAATTTAGTAGTTAGCTGATCAAGCTAAAATTTTTAGTCTAATGAAAATATGGGTTCTCGGGCTTGTGGTAAAAGTGCTCTAATTTTTGGAAATTCCCATAAATGTGTGTCTGGTAGTACGGAACTGTCTGACAACAGCGCGGTAGGCCACAGCTGCACATGCCCGATGGAACCGGTCGACACGGAACTGGAACCACAGCTTCGGATGTTGTACCTCCAAGCCAATATTTGCCATTCAGCTCCTGGACGCCGGCACTTGGCGAGCTGTTTTTGCTGAATGATGTGATGTTAGACCACCATTTAAGGACATTGCTGTAAAGTGGGAGTATGATGGCGAGGAACTTACTCGCTATTGAGTAGCTGCGTCATGGACTCCATGACACCCTCAAAACGATCGACGGAACGGTCCAGGCCTCGGGCTGCGCAAACTTCCTCCATTTTTTCTATGATTTTTTTTTGCGATACGCAAATGCGAAAGATGACTGAAATTTTTCAAACGAACGTTGCACGTCGATTGATCAAGCAATTATGATGAGAAGTGTTTATTGATATGCCGATGACAATTTATCGTTACGTAACACTTGTTACGCATCGACTGCTTTGTTTTTATAAGGTTGCTTGATCTCACTCTCTCTCTCTTTTCGGAGAGAAATTCGAATTCACGTGGCTATCGTCGGACTTTGGATGTTGCCGGTTATAGTTTTATGACTATTTTCGACCGACACAAGAACGGTACATGTTATATTGGTTTCGAGTAATGACAAATCGACGGAATGTGGTCTGTTATGCAAATCGTTGGCGGGTTTTGAAAGGGGAGGGGGGAAGGGGGATTAGATATGTCGCTTCTAATCACCAAACATTGGATTCAAACAGCAGGTGGCACGAGCCGTGGTGGCACCAAGTACACCCGGCGTGCCCGGCATGCATGGGAAACCACAGTCCTTGCTGGGGCAGTATGGGGAGCATGGCAGTGCCGAGACGAGGTGAGGGCTGAACCGTGCTGGCGAATTGATAGCCTGCAGGGAGATGCCCGTTAGTGGGCCACGGCTTTTCATGCAGCCGTTGGCGGCAACACAGCCCGAATTGCCCAGATTGGGGCAGCGCATGTACTGGGCACGCTCGGCGGCATGCTGATGCAGTTGCTGCAAGTGCTGAAAGGCTTGCTGCTGTTCGTTGGCATAGTGGCTGTTGCCGCCCATATTATACGACGACTGATACCCACAACAGCTGCTCCCTTCTGGATAGCTCAATCGTTCAAAGCAGTTATGCGTCAGTTCGCAGAAGGGTCGTGCATCGCCGCCACACGCGCGTTGCTCCCCGCCTCCGCATTGACGTTCATAACACCCGCGCGGTTCGAATTGACGATTCTCGCAACAGCGACGCCCATCACAGCTGCCGTACCTAATTCAAATTCAGGAATATCATACTATTCTCAAGGGGGCCTCTCCACTCCCCAGAGGAAGGAGACCACCCTATGCGGGTACCTTCTCATTGTAATCAACTTACGAATTCGATATGTACGGAACGCCACGCGGGTGACAAGACGCTTCCCGATGGTACTGCGGCGAACCTTCTGCAGGTTGGTAGCTGAACATGGTGGCGGGGAAGGTGGCCAGCTTAATCTCGTACTCGGGGTACGCGCTTCGTCGGCGCAGAAGCGAGTGTGAGTGGGTGACGTAAAGAGAAAAGCGACGTGGAGAAAAAGTACACGAAAATTTAGGGATTTGTATGCTCTTCGAACGTGTGACAAATTAGAAATTTGAACGAACGCTCACTCTGCCAACATCAGCAAACGTTGTTGCTATGATATGCTGTTGGGAAAATACAAACAATAGACAAATGTAGCTGGTCAAATTGTATATTGAGTGAAAATGTCATGCGAGAAACAAAAGGCTTCCTTTGTCGGTAACACCCGCAGTAATACATCAGCAGAAGCAGCAGTGACGCTGCTTCAAGCATCGTGGTCGGTCGCAGCCCTTACATGGCAGACAACTGTATGTGCAACACATGCGACATCCCCGCACAGTTGACTTACACTTAGGTTTTAAAATGACCGCACAGCACGTGCCCATCGGTGGCGAGCACAGCTGACATGGGCAGAAGACTGGCCCGAAGGCACCACATGGTCCACACGGTGCCGACGGGCGACAGCAGCCTAGTTCTTGTATACCTAGACCTCTAAACACATGCAGACGCACACATATTGAACACAGTTATTTAACCACCAATCAGACAGGTGCTTTTCTTACCCTATCCCGCTAGAGCATTTGCCTATGGCCTCATCGAGTTTCGAGGTACCGAGCAAGCTGGAGAGTACACCACTGCTGATTGCTTTCCTGTTGCTGGATGTAGCAGTTAAACACTTTTCACTTTTCGACTTGCTGGGGGCGGCCATCTTAAATTAAATATCACAGGACGCCGCTTTACACAGGAAATTTAGGAGGAAAAAACCGATCCGAGACCTTGTGTCTCGAAAAGGTGCGTAGAATTTGACGCGTGGGTTCCACACCGTAAATGAACCAAAATCAATATGAAATCTCACTTTGACATTCGTACGTTGTTAAAACATCGCCAAACAAATGAACCGCCTAGAAACAAACACCCAAACTTGCTAGATTTTTCTGTAATTATACTTTTGTATTTTCTTTAAGTATATTCGAAGCACATGTAATTATGCATTGATTGCATGCGACAATGACTGAGAGGCGCCTTATTGAAGAATTGCGTTGGGCAGTAACACTATAGTAGTGGCGACGAAGGTCACTTCTTCTCAACTTGGATTGTCTGTTTGTCATCATCGTCAATTGATTGCTATACACTTTTGGGGTTGGTAGGCCGAAACGAGGTTTGACTCCCGCCATAGCAGCGGCGGTGGTGGTGGTTCGGTTGGCAGAGGTTTGACTCGTTTTGCTATTCACTGGGCAGACGGGAGATCGTTGACGACGATTGGTCCACCGGGCGTGGTCATCTATCAACAACAGCAGGGCTTCGCACAGGGTTTGCAACAAGGACCACACTTGTTGGGCGGGCAGCAAGGATTGTAATCGCAAGGCGCGCAACATCCCAGATTCTGCCCGCAAGGCGACCACGGACAACAACTTCCCGGGCAGCAAGGCTTGCACGGACCGCACGTCGTCGGTCCACAGGGCATGCAGGGCGGGCAGCAGGGCGGACAACACGGCGAACAGCAGGGCGAACCGCATGGACTGCACGGTCCGCAGCAGGGACCGCCGCATGGCCCACACGGACTGCATGGTCCACAGGGGCCACAAGGACCGCATGGTCCGCACGGCCCACACGGACCACATGGCCCACACGGACTGCACGGCCCACAGCAGGGTCCACCGCATGGACCGCATGGCCCACATGGCCCACATGGACCACAAGGCCCACACGGCCCGCATGGACTGCAGCATCCACCAGATTTGGGACCACAACATGGAGGGCAGCAGGGCCCGCATGGGCTACAGCACACACATTGTAGATCACACAATGATCCAAGAAGCCTGCAAATACCCAACATCGTCACGTTATTATGCAGCCTCGTCCAACACCCAACATGCAGGGAGACTGGGCCATCAACTGATCCCCAACTGATGTACTTACCCTTTCTTCTTAATATCAACAGCTTTGAGAGCCTTGTCCAGCAGCGTATCCTGCAACAACGCTGGCGCCATTCTGTCACGCGACTTTAAATAACTTAAAGAAAATTTGGATTTTGGGTTTATGGGTCGCAATGAATTTTGAAACAAAAAATCTAAAAACCGATTTGCCAAAAATGGCCGAATTATGTCACACTTGACATTTCATGGCCTTCCACTGGGAATTTTTCCAAGGTTTTCCGCGACCCGGTGCGCCGATCGCGTTAACTGCAAGTGTGTTGTGATTCAGCTCGTAGCAATTTGAACAGACCGCCCCATCGAATTATGTTACAACAAAACAAATGTTGTTAATTCTCACAGGCATCTTCAAATTAAAGCGAACGTCATAAAGTATCATAGAAAATAATGTAGGTAACGTAATTACTAACTAGGGCATCGTTTAAGAAAATACAACCACGAACGGATCAACATTGCATGATTAGAGTGTTTTTGTAATGGTATTGCTGCTGGACTTGCGGCTAAGGGTGTCGGAATGATGATGCATGCTCATGAACGGATTGCGGGCGATGATCAGGTCAATGCGATCCCCAGCGGATGCGATTAGTGGCACTGTCAGACAACAATCAAAGTCCTGTGTTTTCGTATCGTTAACCTAGGAAACAGATAACATTTGGTATTACTGAGATTCACGCCATTATTGTTTCAAACACCTACCTGTATGATCCGATCGTATGGTCGTAGTAGTCCGGCCATATCCGCCGGTCCACCTTTGCGTATCCGATTGATATAGACGCCCTTCTCGTAGAGGCCATCACTAACGCTAAAGCCATAATCATCGTAGACGGAGTCCTTGTATAAAGTGATGTGGTAAACTTCATTGTCAAGCATGTTCTCACTGGGGAAACTCTCAATGAAGTTGCTTCGTGACTGACCATACTGACTGTATTGATCATACTTAAGGCCTAGGTTGAAGTTGGGTAGGGGCAAAGGACTTGGACAGAACACATCATCGGCATCGGAATAGAACTGCAGTTGCGAGTCATGCTTGCGTGGAAGATATATCGACTCCCGGGTCATGGGATCTGGCAGGACGTAGGACTCCCGAATACCTGGTGGATGTGGGAGACGATCTGCAGATACATGCTCCTGATAGGCTGACTCCTGATACGAGAGTGGGTCACTCAGGACACTTTCAAAGTCTTTACCCAGTAATTGGGCATCAAAGATTGATTCAGCACTCTCAGGCGGATTACTGTCCCAGGAGTGGACCGCACTGTCTATGCTAGTCAGTCCTGGGCTGGAATAATTACATCTGGCCTCATCAGGGGATGGTGTACCAGTCTTTAAATTACGGGCAATCTTTAATTGAACTCTATCCCCGGATGTTTGAAGCAGGCGTATGGCTTCCGAGAGAGGTTTCTGTTCCAAAGGTTCCCCGTTGATGGCTATCAGCCGGTCACCAATATGTAGAGCTCCAGTTTTCTCGGCTAAACCACCTTCAGTTAGTTTGGAGAGAATAATTGCCTCGGAACAGTCTTCACTTCCAGCAATGGTTATCCCTAATGGTCCACCTAACCTAAGTAATTCCACGGTGTAGACGACAGAGTCTTGGGAGCTAGCGGAGTGTTCAGTCTTTTCTACTTTTAGCGTAACGATTTCATTGGAAGACGTTTGTAGAATGTCAAAGGCACTTTCGACAGTAAGATGGTCCAAGGGACGATTATCAATTGCTAGCAGTCGATCCCCGGCATGAAGGGTACCGGTACGATGTGCGACCGACCCACGCCGGATCTCGGACACAATGAAGGGATCCTCGGGATGTGATTTGCTCGCCGTGATGGTGATACCCAGGCCAGGACCACGGCGCGCCAATTTGACAGTGAAAATACCGCTGGAAGGCACAATTGTATCGGCCACATCAAACTCAATCTGCAGCGTGAGTTTGGCCAGGTGACCCGAGTGGCTGGTGCTGGTGCTGCTGCTTGCGCTGCTGATGCTGCTCGCGTTGCAGGAGAGACTTGGCTCGCAGCCCATTTCCAAAATGGCGTTGACTTCCTGCAGCGTGAGATTGGCGCGGTGATTTACGGAGACGATGCGGTCACCGTTCTGCAGGCATCCGCACCTGCACAAGGCAATTGAGTCGCGCATGTGACATAGGAGTGTGATTTATGCTGTCTGGTGGGCGTGGGCGGGTTTCGCAATGTGCGTGCGTGCTTATTTAAAGTAAAATGTTGCTTACCTGAATGCCGGACTGTCGGCGGCGATGCGCGCTACTATAAGATCGGCCGGATGCGTTTCATCATGCTCAGTGACAGCTACACTGAGGCCATAGCCCTTGCCACGCTCCGCAACGAGGGTCACGCTGAGTGTCTCTGAATGGCATACACCTAGACTTGTAGTGTAGCCGCAGTAGGTACTGGCTGCAACCATTTCATATGTTAGTTTCCGGACACAGACAGATATTTGGACTTAAGTAGGTTTTATCTACCAAATATACTATATATAAACTATAACCTTGGTCATTCAGATCAAAGTTAGATCAAATAAGACTAGGTCCCAAGGATGTCTACGTAAGTAATTCAAGATCTGATCTATCTAGGCTATCTATATACCAGTGAATCAGGAATGGGAAGGCAAAGATCAGGCCGTGATGACCTCTCTATGTATCCTATAGAAATGTTCCCATAGAACGTAATGTGAACTGTTCGAGGTAATACCAGACATACGACTATAGCCTGAGGTTAGATGATCTTAACAGATCCTCTCTTTAGACTATCCTCTTAAGACCTGTAGACGTCTTGGAAGGGCATACCTGTGTCCTCAACACTCTTGGAAATCGAACTGTGCCGGTGGTTCCGGGTGGTGTTGCGGGTCCCACGGGATCTCTTTGAGTTGAGTGTGCTGAAGCCGCTCACAGTCGGGCTGTTTCCGTACGGACCTGGCAGACGGACAGAGAGACAGAGATAAATATTTTGGGCACTGGGTGTGGAGGATCAATCAATCTTTGCAGTATACGCGTATGTTGTATGTTGTATGTTTGCGTAGCAATTAGCTGCGAAAAGAGAGCAAAACGTCAAGCGAGTGTGCGTTGCTACGCTTCGTAGACTCTCAATCGCTATTGGCCGGCTGCCAGCCAGACGCTAGCTGAGCGAAATTACCGCCTCTTGCAAGATGCGTAAGCGTGTGTGCGTGTCTATGCGTCTGTGCCAACTTGCCGTGAGATAAATGAATCCGTCGCAATTGGAGCGCGCTTATTAATTGAATCTATTCGTATAGAAAAGTTTATCCTGGTCTTATGCTGTCTACCCCAACCTAGACTACATCTACCTGGTCCCCACAGTCTAATTTTGCATTTGGTGATCGGTTGTAAACAGGTCAAATTTCGAAGCTCTTCCGTAAGAGAGTTCTACCACCTATGTCAAGATCCTTGTATAGAGCTTGGCTATCTGAACGAAGGGTAAGAACTTTCCTGGTGTCAATGGAATCTAGTCTGATAGAAGCTATTTATTCAATTTCCTAGTATGGGCTTTCCTAGTTCCGAGTAACCCTTTCCCTTCTCTTGTCCTTTTACTTCTGCCATTTCTATCATGATGTTCCATGTTGTTTTCGAGATTTATTAAAGCCATGTTCACTTACCTATATTGTATCCCCTTGCATAAGTCCTCTGTAAGG
>WSZQ02138489.1:0-25292 GCA_019419845.2 Weissflogia rhopalogaster
GTGGGAGTGAGGAACAAGGAAGAAAGGTGTGGATGGGGAATGAATATATGGAATGTGTGTTATGTCGAGGTGGGGTGTATACCTGGGAGCATCTGTGTCATTGCGAAGGGGTGAATGCTTTGGGATGTAAGAGGGGGGTAAAAGAGTGGTTGGAAGAGGAAGGGGAGTCTGCGACAATAGTGAGGCAAATTGTGAATGAGAAATGGAAGCGGAGGAGAGGGATGACCAAATAGGGAGGGTGGAATGACATACCATGTTGTATTTTTATTAGCTATTTTGTTTGTAATTGTTTTATGTTATATTTATTAAGAGTGTTCATGTTAAGTAAATAAGGAAGGATATTGTATAATTGGGATGTATGAAAATGTGGGAAACAGAATGCCAATAAAGGTTTCTATCAATCTATCTACTTTCACTAAACTTGAGACCATAGACACTATTTAACCTTATCATGCAACAAATGATCAAGAGGATACAAAATAAGATAAAGATTTCAGAACCTTTAATGGCATATTCACTTCTCCATACATCCATATAGCCAATTAACAATATATAAAAATAGCAACAAATAATAAAAATAAAGTACAATCTAACACAAGACACATATATAACTATGTATATACATTTACAAAAATGCCCCATCCATATTAAGAACTTTCCTCCATCCTGTTCATCCATCGTCTCCTTCTCCTCCTCTCCTCCCTGATTCGCTTTATCATATCCAAGCCGCTTCCCTTTTCACTTAATAATATACCGAACCTACTTTCTAGGCTCCATCCAAGCCTCGCCCAATCCGCCTCCATTGCCTTACACTCAACTGCCAGATGTTTCCGGAGCCCCACAAAACACATTTGGTATAACTTGCACCCATCCAGGCCATGCGCCCCAATTTTTTTGCCCAACTTCTCGCACGAGCACATAAAGAAGAAGAAGAAGAAAGAGATAAAGAATAAGAAAAAGATGCATGTTCATAGCTCCACACTCAGTAAGGTGGAAGAGCACAGACGAATCCTCCAACAAGTGAGCGAATTCCGATATTTAGGCATAAACTATCCAAAGACTACTCAGAACAGCAGAAATGAAAATACTGAGAAACATAGAGAGTAAAACACTTCAAAATCATTGAAGACATTGACGAACGGAACAAGAATAGCCCGAATAGCCCAAGATAAATCGTCAAGTAAAAAATGATCCCTTAGAAGACCCTATAAGAGATGCAGTGTCCCTAACTGAAGTAGGAAGTAGGCAAAATGCCTAAACAAGAAGCAGATGAAGAAAAACTAGAAGAAACATGTGTCTCAAAAAAACTATAAAATAGATAAAATCAATAAATGTAGTTTGTTAGCCAAAGAAGTCTGTTTTTAGATGCTATTAGTTCTTATTTTAATTCTGTTTAATTCCAGGTTTAATTAACACCCCATGAGGACAATAAATCGGTGCTTGAAGAACAAGTTGCTGGCGCAAGCAGATGATAAAGCGGCAACTTTAACCGCCAAAAACTCCCTGGACTACCGGCCCTCGCTTCCTGCGCCTCCGAAAACCCGCCCCCAGCCACCGCCAACGACACACATTGCGTGCCCTTCTGTGCGCCGCAAACGTGCCCTTTGTTTCCATTCCACGCACAACTTTTAAATGCACATGAATATACATATTTATACAGTATGTTCCTGTGATAATTATATCAGTTCCGCCTTTTTGACATCGCTACAAATGCGAGAAAATTGCGCTGAAATAAAAATAGCGAAGAACTTCGTTGGCGTTGTGCGAATTTAATTTTGTACTGAATTTCTCCGCATATAATTTAATTAACTCAGTTTTGGATGTTTGTGTCTCGTTGCGCAGCGTTGATAATTAAAATATCTCAGGCGCGGTGTTGTGTACATGTGAGGCGCCTCGTTATCTTTTCAGTGGTGGCGGCGCCGGTGGCGGTGCAAATGCCGCCTGTCGCATCTCTCGCCCGACGCGGCATGTACGCCACACCGGGTACTTCTGAAAATGTTTGCGCTTGTGGTCGGATTGCGTCCGTCTGGGGAGCGTTTAATTCTTCACACACATGCAAGCCGCGCGTAGAGTGCACACTCACATCGGCAAACACACGTGTGGCTCTGCGTTTATCCACGCACGTGTCACCATGGTGCCATCGCGGTGGCACTCGCAATAACTCTGCGAAAAAATTACTGTAACCCACATTTCAGTAGGTGCACAACCTTCGAACCACCAGTCAGAACAAGTACAAACAATTTAAGTAGAAAAGTACATTTTACGGGTTTTGGATTACACATTCGAACGCAATTCTTGGTGTAGACTTTTGTAGAGTTTTTTTGGGGTTACAATTTTATTTGCATAATATTTTATGTATTTGTGGAACATATTATATTATGTATAAGGTTTTACTGAAGCTACGTTTCTTAATCAAAAATGATATTTAAACCATTTCTAAAGGAATTGTGTATAAAGGATATTTTGTATCAAGAATAAACATTTTCAATCACAAACGGCTCCTATCGAAAACAAACAATAATGCATAGTGCACTAGGGATGTCAAAAAATGTATCGATATCGATACGTATCGGTACCATGTGTCTTTTCGGTACTTTTCGACTTTTATCGATATTTTATCGATATCAATTATACTCATCGATAGTATCCAATAAATCATTTTCGATACTTTTTGACCTGCCACCATAATGAAGCCATCTGTTAATCACAACCACCAATTAGGATGATAAACGTTCACTGAGTGGAATTTCTATTCTTGATCCTGATTTTAAACAACTTGTTGCATTGTTGCTTAGTATCGATACTTCTCTACAATTCAAATTCATTTAAATTTTGCCACTTTTTGATAAAAACTTAGTTTAGCATTAATTTATTCAATCAGTCATTTTACAAGCATTAATTTTATTACTTAGGAATTACTCCGATATTTTTCATTCTCAAAATGTAGTAACATAAGAAAAATGGAAGATTACTGTAACGAGTAAAAAATAATTTCAAAATACATTAACAGATGGTGCCAATGTGGATTTTCGATACCAATAAGTATCGATACTTTTCTTCGATATTTGGGTTTTGAAAGTATCGAAGTTTCAAAAGCATCGATACCAAAAAGTATCGATACTTCGTGAAAAGTTGACATCCGCAAAGTGTACATAGTAAACATCTCTTTTCGCACGGCTGTTCTCACTCCGTGCATTTGTGCCCCGTTACGCACGCCGTCATGCTTAAACTTACTTAGCTCAGCCTTGATGTCTAAACAAAAATATCATATGTAAGGTATAAAAGGTTAATCGTATATAAACAGCATTTTACGCACTCACAGAGTGCTACATAATTTCGGTTCGTATGTAAAATGCATTTTACTGCATTAATTGCCCATGAATAAAACAAGGAATAACACATAGTATACAGATCTGGTAAATAACTCATTACGCACGGTTCTTAGTAAGTGTGTTAATATTTGCAATACAGTTCAACCTAATAATCTATTCCTTCTCAAATATGTCTGTTAAATACAATTTGTCATCATAATGTTACCTAGATTGGATTCCTGTTTACATATCATTGCATTAGGCTCAGTATATAAACAAGAGTGACATGTTTTGATAGACATGCAAGGAGATAACATTCGACCGATTCCCTTGCTGGTGCGAACGGCAATACCGACTTTGCCGCGAAGTCAATCAACGATTTGCATAATAAAATTGCCGATCGGCACTGCTGTGCCTCAACCGACTGATGTTATCCCATACCAAATTCACATTTGAATAATATTTGAATACGTAAATACGTTGCTTGTATATATGCAAAATATAACATGCAGGGAAGGCAATGTAAAAATGTTCATTAAGGATAATTATGAGTGTAAATATTTAATATGTGCGACCTACATTTACGATAGGTTATTCTACAGTTTTATAATTATGGATTAAAATACCCCCATAGGACGGATATCAACCTATCAAAGATTTTTGATTAACCAACAAATATTTGCATTTTTATATGGATATACATGATAATCCATTTTTGTTCTGATTTATAAAGGCCATGAAAGCAAGCTCAATGAATTCGCTTCCTACCCCCCAGGGCTATGAACAGCCTGTGCGACCACGAGCCTCCTAGCGCCGCCTGGCATCCCTCGATACCCCTCGAAACCGCCACCACCGCTGCTGTCGCACTCATTAATCCAACCGATTGATATACGAGCAGTCGGTATTACACTTGACAGTAAATTGATTGAACACTACACTGCATATTCGATGCGACGTTGATGCCAGCGTCGGCCGACACCAACGTCGCATCGTGCCACCGCCCCCCATTCGTAAACCCTGCCCTCATTGTTTCTTCCCTCGTTCAGCGCTTATCCACGATTCTCTTTGCTCGCGCTATCACACTCATTCGGGGACTGGTGAATACGTGTGGGGCGGCGCGGCGGCCAAATCACCGCGTGTGCCGCTCAAACCCCCAAATCACCTCACCAACCGACACCGCCGCCATGACGTGCATGCCTACAACATCAATCCCAACACGGATAAAGGCCCGATGAGGCGATAATTATCAACGTGTAATGAAATCGGAACGATTTGCCGAACGCGCAGTAGAATCGCATTAATTGTGATATGCTGGTTGGACGGATCGCGTTCAATTCGCTGCTAACTATTTCTACGTTTGTCAATCAATCGCACGTTTACCTTTGAAATTAGCTGGGCTGTTCAATGCCCGACTTTCATCCATCCTCGTCGCGTCGGTGCGTCGCCTTTCGGTGGAAATTGCGCGCGTGAATATCGCCCATGGAGCAAAATTTGCGCCCGTCAAGTATGTCAATAATATCGGCGAACACTTTCATTAATTAATTTCCTCGCAAACCCACGCGCGTTATTCAAAAATCAACGCTGTTTGCGCCTTTATGAGTTTCCAATTATACTTATCATTATGTCAATATTATTGTCAGCTAATTCGTATGCAACTCACTAATTTGATTTTCAGCTTTATAACTTTATTTAATATAGGACGCCATATTTTCATCAACGTAGTTTATAAACAATTTTGGCTGTATTCATCAATATTTATTAATTTTTAAATATTGCTGAATATTTTTGTAAATATTGCAATATTGATAATGAATATTATTCAAACAATGTGATGAACATCGCATATGAACCAATTGGGTTGGGTATACCAATTTAGTTGCAAGTTTTTACAAGTTGTGACGTATTTCAATCATTGAAGATAATGTAAAACAATATAAAACAATTAAATTCATATTTTTGTTAGGAGACTTTTACCTTCTTGCTTCTTAGACCTTGGAACCTACTGATTCCTTTCAAATAATAATTTTTTTGAAATCATTAATTATGCTAAATAATTATATGTTCTTCTTTGATATGTCAATGTTAGCTAGTCTAGAGTAGACATGTCAGACAATGATGAAATATCGATATTTGACTAAATCGATATTTCCAAATTTTTCGATATATCGATATCGAAATATCGTCTCGGACATATCGATATTGTCAATATCGATCAAATCGATATTTCACAGGAGCGCCAGCTGTATATGGGTTTTAGGACTAATTACAGTTCCCAACAATCTGCAGTGATCATTAATTTACATGCAGTCTTGGACTTATACACCGGCTACAGCAGTGTTCCTAACCTGTATCCGTGATTTTTTGTTTTTGTTAATCTTATGATAACGGCGAAAATCAATATTTAAAGTAATACTAATAATAATAATAATACATATATAGATCTATCAGTCTTTCCACCAAATATAATAATTGTAATAATACATAAAAGTAGTAGTATTATAATTGCAATACTAGCAAAAAATTGATGTTAATCTTATCAAATCAAATGGATTAAGAATTATTATATAGAACCTGAAATGTCGCCTTAAAAAGAAAAATTACCAATTTTGAACTTCTCAGATGGCGGTTACGACAATGACATGTCAAAACGATTTTAAAAAATTCGATATCGATATATCGATATTACGTAAAATGAAAAACCCTACCGTGACACTATTTTCATATTTGATTACCATTAGATTAACCAATATACTTGTTAAATAAATTATTCAATATCCTTAATAATAACGTGACTTTTACTAGAATGTACTAAAATTTTCAAGCCACTTCGTACCACTTCAAGTGAGAATAAACTGGTTGAAAATTTATAAAGTCGCTTAGTTCCCTCCTCTTTCAAAGAGAAATACCCAACGCTTTGTAGCAGAACGCGCTAAAAAGTAGAAGATAATACCACTGGCCGTCTTGCACCCTCCTCCCACTCCACCCACGAGGGACTTGTTTGTACAAAGCGCCTCCGCCGCCTCCACGGGCACAACTAGCCGAATCGCCAACGAACCAAAACCGAGCACAGCAAACTGAACCGGATTTCGCTTCGAATTGTTTCCCGAATCGGCGGCATCAATCTTTCTAAAAAGATACTCAAACGACTCGTTTATCTTCCATCGCAACTGCGTGGCAAATCTTTTTTTCCTATGCGAGTCGGAGGCGGCGCAAAAGTAGAAAAGTAAATCTTGTTACTTCGTTATGATTGCACTATTTATCTTTGTAACTAACTAGGTGTCTCCAGAGGCGACAAAACGAACCCTTCGCGGATAAAATGGATCAAGGCAGGGAAAAAAGAACGGCATGCTGCTGAAAAATGCTGCTGAGAGGTGGGTCGTGAGGAGACGAGAGAGGCGAGAGGGTGGCCGAATGGAGAGGATGTACGCGAAGTTGCGATAAAATAGAGCCGGCTGTGAGCGCGAAAAGTCTGCGACTAGAAGAATGAGGGTGTGATAGAAAAACGAGTGTTGGCAAAAACGTTTTCCGGTGTGCGCGCATCTGTTTGTCGGTGTAAAAGCAAAGACTAGGAAAAGCAGTTTTTCCATGGAATTTGTTAAACTGTGCTCGCGCTGTGCGTGAGTGGGAAAACGAGGCGTCGCGTTAAAATTTAATTTCGATAATGAAAGCTCCTGACGCATGCTGGAATGCATTGCAACCAGGAGGAAATTACAATTAAACAATTAAAATTTCAAGAATTATAATGAATATTTTTCTCTAGAAAATGGGGATTTTTTTTCTTAAAAAGGGGCATTTTTCTCAGGATAAACAAGATTAATGCATAATTTTTAATTAAATACCATTAATATTTGATGCTTGTAAATATTTAATGGCCTGATAATGGCCGGTGACTTTACTTATTGTTTCGGCAGCGTTTCTCGTCGGGTGGAGTTTACCGCCTGTCAATTGAACCAACAAACCCCTGTTCCAGGCTTCCCGCGAGACGCCTTGCCAACTTGTAAATTTATCAATTCGACCACTTTGCTAATTTACAACTTTGCTGGCGAGCGCGGTGCACGGGAAGGACACGAGACAGGGAAAAGTTATGGCCGCCGCAACCGTGCAAAAGCCAATAATTGATAACGCTGATAAAGTCGCCGCCGCTGCCGCCGACGGTCCAACTTCATGTACGCCACCGCAAAGTATAATACCACCAACGCAACGGACGGGCACGGGATGAAGATGCCAAGTTTCGTAACGAGCTAATTAATTTCGTGCAAGTTTTGATCGTTTTCTTTGAACAAATGGAAATGTGATCTAATCTTAAACATTAATTATTTTATTTATTATTGAAAATGAGATAATAACTGGAAAATTTATAATAATATTACTTTATAATACTAGTTGAATCCCAAAGATATTCAGGGAGATCAAGAGGTCTCCTAAAGTTCTGTGGCTTAGGACGTGATAATATCTAGTTTCCAGTTTAAATTTCCTACTGTCAATCATTAGTATCTTATTATAATGATTCCTCCCTTTGTCCAATTAAAATATGGGAAGATAATGGTCCTGGGGATAAGGATTTATATTTCAGTTAGTATATCAAAGGAATTATTAAAATTATTTAAATAAAAGAGCGTAGTAGCCCGGTTGGTAATATCGCTGCTTTCCACGCAGGGTGATCCAGGATCACATCCTGGCCGTGACAATATCACCTCTACTAGCTCTGGCAACCACATTAACATCTGTGGTTGTCGTTATAGAAGTCTTCTTCACCTTGGGCGAGGCTAGCAACCTACCCAAAGGAAATGCTCATAGTTGCCCAGAAGTAATTCTGGAAGAATGACAAGCCACAGGCCTACGCCCGGCCAGCGACAAGGCGGGTGAATGAAGAAGAAGAAGAAGAAGAAGAAGAAGATTAAAATAAAAATGACTTGGTATTTTTCAATAGTCACGACAAAAAGTCATAAGTACGCCCTAACGCGAATAAATCAAACGCAAAAGTTATGCCAACATTGTCATAAATGTCTGCGGTTAGTAGGTAAGCCACTTCAAAGTTTTACGACAATTATATGGTCAAAAGCACGGTGGTCTTTTTTAATATGTGTTTCGTTTCAACTTTAGCGATGGACTTTTTTAAATATGTAATCGTTTAATCGAGACTGAGTAGTGTATATTATATATTTCGGATGATAAGCGCAAACTTTGATATGCCACATGAGACAAAAACCGGGCCACAATTTTGTTGCGTATCAAAATTTACAGTGGCTATGGGGGAAGTCAAATGTCATAAGAAGGAGGTTAAAATTAAATAATACCGTTAGCCAGAATGCACGATGAAAACGTCATTAGAACGATTTCAAATAGTCCAATATAAACACAAACACAAAACAAATTTTAGAAAATAATTGTGTACAAGTTTACAAATTTAATATAAAATTTAATGAAAGTAAAACATTTAGAAAACGGCATGTTCGAGCAGATACACTATGCAAAAACTGTGCGCCCATCACTCGTTCGCATTCGAAAAAGTGGAGCAAACAAAAACGTAAAAAGCGATCGAAGGAAAAGTTTACAAGCGCGCGCGTTTACCCAACAATTCGCTTAACAACGTAATTTACTTAAAACTAATGTTTAAAGCCGCCGCCTCCACTTCCATCCGCCAGCAGCGCGCCAATACCCTCGTAAATGCACTTGTATCTGAGCTTTATCACTCAACGTCGTCGGGATTATCTAAGCTCCAAAGCTCTAAGCATTATAAATATTGATCAGGAAATGTGTACATAATCTAAGGCGGTCTGAAGGGAAGCATCAATTCCGGTTTTAACTTAATAAAGTTGCATAAATCGAGCAGTATTATCGCTTTACGAAAAATACAACTTAATCCAAGGAACTATATTGCGAACACATTTTCCTTTCGTGCTTCTCTGCCGTCTATACAAGCTGAAATGTTCTCAGATGTAAAATGCTAAGTTCGGAAACCATCGGTCAACATCCATCACGTTTGTCGTTTCCGGTTGATCGGTTTAATCCAACAGAAGTTGATGAAATTTAGCTTTCTAATACGTTATAAAATATCATATTACAGAAGACTTTTAGTTCTTTCTGTAGCATCAATAAAGCAGTCAATAGAACAATGATTGATTGATTTTCATGTTTATCGCACATTACGGTATGTGTAATAAATGGAAAAAATTAAAGTTTTATTCGACAAAGAGTGCTAAAAGGTTTTAATGCGTGTGCGTAATTTCGGTTCCGAATGGTACGGGTTTAGTTAATTAACTTTTATTAATGCACCGTGGTATCAAAATACAAACCGTAAATTGTTAATTGCATGTTTACGCTTTGATTCGTGAGCGATGTAATTCGTACCGACTAATTAATTACCCATTGGCGTTCATTGTCGCAACGCTTTGTTTTCGTTGCTTTATCCGGCATCCTTTTTCATTCGTATTTGTAATTGTAATTATTTTGCGAATTATTTTGGCAATGAAACGTGGAATAAAATCATTTAAAAATTTATTAAAAATTTATTAAAAATCGTAAAACTCGCCAGTAAAACAAGAGTTTCTTAAATAGAACCGTTAGTTTTCTAAATTTGGCGATTCGCTTAGTGAACAATAATAATTGCTAAAATATCTTCAGAACTTGAATAGAAAGTACAAAACATCTTCTCCTATATAAATGAAAACTTAAGTAAAAACGAACTGTACAGTCCTAATAAACTAATATGAAAACTACCCTCAAACAATCTAGTTGAAGAATGATGATGTTGATTTGCAGCGCCCGGTAACTTAAGTTTGTTTGCACTGTCGCGTGATGACGTTGAACATGAGGCTACTCCGAAACCCCGAAAATTTATTGCCCTTGTTGGGTTTTCAAGTACGGTTGACTGCACTTTCATTGTTACGTTAATTGTTTACAACACCGAAAAAAATAATATACGCACTGGGAGTTGCAAACCCGGTTTTTCTACCTGGCCACGCTATTAAAAGATAGAGACTGTCCATCGCGCTCTGTTTCGCTAGCATCCGGCATTGAACAATGCTGAGCGTACGCTCGCTCAGCATACGCGGCTGTGTGAGCATCGTGGTTTCTTTGTCTGAATTGTGCATTAAAAGGAATTAGGTGATGTTCCAACCCCTATGAAAGATATGCCAGGTACAAGATATTGTCCTGCATCTGGAAACATTCAGTCCTCTTTATTGCCCGCTTGAAACTTATTTGTGGTGTTAGAATTCGTGTGCTTTTTGAACAGCGACGTAATGGTGACTTGTACTTAACTCATCGGTTAATTCAAAGAACTTAGCTTAAAAAGATCCAGTTAAGTCTGGTCCCGGGCAATCAACGGGAAATAAATTTGTTCGCGCTACCGGCGCTTTTATGGATTTTGGTACGAAGCGATATTGTGGTTGGTAGTGCCGACGCTCGTTTAAGTCGCGCATGCGCATGCAACCCCTACCCTATCTGTCGTATTGGCGCTTCTTGTGCTGAACCTTTGTAAATAAAGCTAGCTTTTATCCAGCATTGCACCGAGTAAGTACGTTTTTAACCTCTCCTGTTGACGTGTCTCGAACCCAGTTTTTCGTGTTTTTTACGTGTTTATTCCGCTGGTGAACTCACCAAAGCCCTTTAGATACGGATCCGCGACCTTACAAATCTCGGGGTAATAATTATAAGACAAGCCGCTTATGCGCATTTACAAAATGAATGTTTCAAAAACCGCGTAACAGATGAAATTCTATTTATTCTCAAGAAAGTAAACGAAAGAAATATTAAATAGCAATAATAAAATATATAAAAGAATAGCAGAGAATTTAATATCACTCAAGAACACACTTTTAAGAAAAATAACTTAATTTCGCAAAATAAGCGAGTGTACAAAAAGCAGAAATAATCAGAACAAAGGCAAATTTTGGTATAAAATGGTAGCTGAAGCTAATGTAACTCAAGTAATTTACAATGTTTAAGAGAAAATTAGACGCTGAATACCAGCAGCTCAAGCACGATACCCAAAGACTAAAGATAGTTGCACGGATTAAGGAAGTGAAGGACTAAGAATGTGCAGCCCGGAATAAAATTGCTAAAATTGCGCTTTTCTCTGCGGGAAATCAAGCGATAACTTAGCTCAACTTAACCAAAATCTAACCCGAGCAAAAGCGGTTGCAGCCATAGAAAGACCGAAGACTGCATGCTTGTGGCAAATGCCGCCGCGGCCTCCACCCTGCGGGCAGAAAATTCACAGATTATTCTAATGCGCCCATTTTCCAAACGCAGCACTACACTCGAAATTTAAACATTTAGCTTAACTAACATTCGCATTTTTTTGCGTCTTCCTTGAGGAAATTCCATGGATATTTTCATCTTCCATTTAGTTCTTAATCCAGCACTGTTTCAGGCCAGGATCGAGGGGCGGCAATGATAGCAGGCAAAAGGACGCACTTTGTAGAAGAAATGAATAGCGGGATGAAAGAAGCACTAACGACATAAGCGACTAATGCCTTCGGGCCTCGGAGGGCGGGCGGTGGCGGCGATCACGGTACGGTGGCGGTTTTCGTTTTATTTTTTATCGTCGTCCGCGCAAACCACAGCAGCCGCAAGCCGAAAAAGAGGCCGAGTGGATGCTTTATACTTAAGTTGAGGATTTTTTGTTTCTTTATTTCTTCACTCAGAGAGTTTGAGAGGAGGGCACATGAGTGAATGAAAACTGAACTCTGGCGGCGGTTGCAAGTTGCGGAATGAAAAGAGAGCGGGGCTAAGTGGGTTGTGTTGTCGATAGCCGAGCGATGAGTGGTGATAATAGAAATGAGGTAAATGAAATGAAGCTACTTTTAAGCAGAGGAGGTGGAACACATTTTTGAAAATTGCAAGATAAAATGTTTAGACTTATACAGTGAAACCTGGCATATACGAAAAGTCAGGGGACAATTTATATTAATTCACGAAAAGCAATGGACTTGGAAAATTTTCCGAGACAGAACTCCGTATATTACAGATTCCGCATAAGGCAGGTTTCATGTATTTTAAATAATTTATCATTAAAAGTGATCGTTTATTATATTATATTATTTATCATAAACTAAATTATAAAAAAGGTACTTTAATAATGCCTGAATATCATAAATTTCAATATGTTATTATTATATGCTTCAGCGCTATAGAGATTTACGCTAAACGATAAAAATGGCTATAAATAATTATTGGGTGGCGCTGTTAGAGTAATTTGCACCCCAAACTAAATTTAATTTTTTTTGTGTTGCCGGCGTGGTATTAACCGGAGCAAGTGACCCTATGAAAAAACGAAGAAATTAGAGTTGCTGGGCTCACTCGTTGCTTTATATGTACACTAGGGTGTGTTTGCGACCTCCTGGAACTACCAGTTCTGTGATATCTGGAGGACTTGTATGCGTTATAATGTATAACCCTCTTCTTCTAATTGTTCGTCTACCATACTTTCGGCTAGGATGCTCCTGATGTAATTCTCCATTATTTGCCATGAGTCCTCGCTTTTAACCAGAAGAGCTACCTCGTTACTCGTTGTGAGTTGAGCTTTCAGTTGCTGTTCTGCGGTACATCAGTAGTAAGACCATTTTCTGTTTCGGATTCACCGCAGTATATTCACTCGCGTGTTTCCTGTTTGCCGATTTGATGTAGGTATTCCCCGATGCAGCCATGGCCGGTGAGGAATTGCGTTTTCCATCGGTTTGTTTCGCCACACTGACGTTCTATCCATACACTTATATTAGGTATCAATCTGTGGGTCCACTTACCTCTCGAGCTGTCGTCCCATTTGTCTTACCATTTACGCAGCACGTCTTCTGTTTTGTTGGTGTGTGGTTGGTTTGTTGACCACGCGCTCCAGGCTGCCGGTATACCGATATCGATGGGCACAATTTCGCTGACTACTAGCACGGCGTCGGTGGAGACAGTGCAGAATGCCCGTGCACCTCCAATTCCTAGCCTTCTCTGGATTGAACGTAGGCTAGATCTGTTTTTCTTGTTTGATATACCGTCACGCCATACTGGTGCCGCGTACATTATTATGGAGTTTACCACCCCTGCGATTATTCGTCGCCTAACTGTGCGTGGGCCGTCCTTTTCCCTGAAGAGGCAGTTGATGTTGCGTTTTTCTGCGCTATCTATATATAGGCAATGTGTTCATTGAACCGGCTTCTTCCATCAAATACGTCCCCTAGGCATGTATTTGAGGCTGCTTTTAGGTTGTACCTGGACTCCATTCAATGGTATACTTGCCGTTGGCATTTTTCTGTGGCCCATCATGTACACTATCTCTGTTTTCTCGATTTGGAGGCAGGCGTTCTCGAGTTGTTGTGAAATTCTCCTGTATGCCTTTTGTATGGTTGAACAGAGTTAGGAGCGCTTGCGACACGCACGGCTACTGTTATGTCATCTGAATACGCTACTATATCACAGCTGTAGGGGAGAGGTGTTCTCACCACAGTGTCATAGAGTATGTTCCTTAGCATTGGCCCGAGCACGGATCCCTGAGCTACGGCACTCTGTAGGCTTATGGTTGTGTCCAGAGAGTCATCTAATCTCAATATACGCTCAGATAGATAACTGCATATGATATAACATCATAAGTATGCTGACACCTTTTGTTGGTGTAATGACTTGGTAATAATCTCCTACCGGGCCGCGTTGAAAGCGTGTTTAACGTCTATGGTTAGAATCGCGCAGGCGTCTCTTCTCTATGGTTTGCCTGTGTTCGCTTTTTGGCACATGTTTTTGATTTCATACAGAGCAGTGGTAGATGACCGTCCTTTTCTGAACCCGTACTGGTTGTTTGCGATACCTCCTGTGCTTTCAATTTCACTTTCGAGTCTGTAGTAAATTAGGTGTTCTACAACTTTTCCTGCTACTTTCAGCATACACCGTGGACGGTAGGACGTGGTAGTGGCCGGATACTTTTTTGGCTTCGGCACCAGACCAGACTTAGTGCAACCAGCTTGAATATGGCGACGGATAAGTTGTCAGGCCCTAGCGCGCTGTTCAGTCTGAGCTTTCAAAAAAAAACTAATAATAATGTTGGCATCACTGCTTAAGCTGCGCATGCGCCAGGGCGGCTACCATTTCCCATCGAAGCTTTTTAGCAAGTAATTTAGCATTCAAGCAAGTAAATTTTTACAACAGTCTCTTTGCATATCTTCTGTCGCATTATTTGTGCGTTGTCGCCGTATATTGGCGTGTCGGACTAACTGTGCGGGTAAAGTCAGTAAAACCTTTAAACAAGACCCCGTGAACTTACAACTCGCGTGGTAATAATTTCATCAAGACGCGTGAGCGCAAACATATGCCATAAAAAATATAAACTTCATCGTTTAAAGATTGAATTGGATGAGATTAAATTTAGATGAGTTGTAGATCAAGTTAATCATGTTAAATATAAAATTTTGTAATTTTGAAATTAAATTAACCAAACTTTACTTACTGGTTGTGAGATTACGATGACCTATATCAAACTGACCTGAATTAATTCATTCATGCATAAATTAAAGTATCGTTCACTATTTAATTAGAATTGAAAATTCGCCAGTAATTAATTCATTCATTACTTTATTAATTATATTATCAGTGGATGTGAGTGGTCATCCAATTTTATTATAAATTGTTAAGCAGTCAAGCATATAAATAAAATAAAAATTTTATTCCGAATTTAATTATTGCTCAAATATGCATGCTCCATTGTCGAAAGTTCATGATGATTGCCAAATTCAAACAACTAAAATCATAAAATTAACTTTGATGCATGTAATATACCCGAATAATATTTTTAAAAAACGCAAATATGTGTGAAGTTTCACACAATATGTTTGCATCACTTATCATACCTTAAACAACCAAATTAACATAAGCTTCGATTGAATGCGCACCATAATCATATAACCTCAAAAACGCTCGCAGCTGGCGGGCATTGCTGCGAATGTTTGCGTAATTAATTGCTATTTGTATTTGTACGTGCCGCAAAGATATATTGATATGTGTTCGCATGAACGCATGAATAATCCAATTTCAATATGGTATTTCGAAAATAAATGCGATTTGCCACGCGCAACTATATTTCTTTATGGCAATGTGCGTGTAATACGGTCAATAGCGCAAAGCCGGTGGATGTGAAAGAGCCATAATGCACAAAACTGGCGAGAGGCTAAAACCTAACTAAAATACTGGCTTTTCACCTCTTTTGTTGGGTGGAAATGGTTTTAGAAAATCCCTCATTCTCGCCGTAGATGGGTTACAGTGGAATGCAAAGTGGGTCGATAATAGCCCATTGAAACCTCATTGCGTGCCCCTTGTGAAATGTTTGTACATATTCACACGTAAATGAATAAATGCACTGACAAAGAGAGAGATATTTTCCGTTTTTACCCTGCTAATGTACTTGCTGCAGGTGTTCGGAGTGAGATTGGCGTTTTAAATAATTGATGAAATTCTATTTGAATATATTTAATGCGTACTTGCGTACATGTATAATAAATGTGCCACTTTTATTGATAATACATTATTTAAATTTCAAGTTGCGCATAGTTATTTATTGAAATATGTACCATCATTTTATATTTTCATATTTTTATCCTGTAATAGTTTACCCTATATCTAGATTGTAACATAAAAATAGGTAATTGAATTTAAAGGTCTTCAGAACATTGGTATACGTTCATTTATAGAAAAGAGGACGTAAATTTTTCTCCTATCAACGATTAAACGTCATCTGCCATTAATAATCGGAAGAATAATCGGATGAAGCAATCGATTATAATCGATTTCGATTAATAACATAACCGATAGTTCCGCTAACTACTAGGAATGTCATTTTTTTCTTTAATAATCGATTATTTTCTAAAGTGATTAATCGATTAATAATCGTCATAATAACGATTCCAAGTAATCGATTATGTAGATTACGATTATTTTAATGAAAAGATTGTATTCGATGAACGATTATTTTTCAAGGAACGCTATTAGAAAAAATATTAGAAAAATGAATATTTTTGGAGACACTATTAACTTCGATAAAACGATTCATTTCGATTATTAAAAAAAATTCTCGAATAAACAAGAGTTTGTCTGAAAAAAATCCAGTATTTTCAAATTTATATACTTTTGATGTCCGCAGACTTGAATTACGGACAAATTAAGTATGAATATTTTTTAACATTTGATCATCACTAACATATGGCAGCAATATTCGCAATCATCGAAAATAATGGAAATGGAATAATCTTTAAAGCCGATTATTAGAGGTAGCATCGTTATCGATAAGAATCGATTATTATCACAACTCTTAATCGATAATTATCGATTTTCGATGTTTTGTTGACATCTCTACTATCTACTAGCTAACGCTCATATTGTTCATTCACTATAAATGTTCATATACCTCCAATCGATTCCTACAGTATTAGTTGAGGGTGGAAGCACGAAGTGGAAGCAATGATAAGCGTGTCAGGAATTTTGGAATGGCTTGTGCGTGAAAGGGGTCGAGAGGTGGAAGAGCAGAAGCGCCAAGAGTGTATCGGAAACAGTTCGTATAACCCGGAATATGGGCTAGTCAAAACAATAGCACGGAGACAAGCTTATATTGTAAAAAAACATGACCGCAGAAGATAAAAGGCCAGGGCAAGATGCGGAACTGAAGAGCAGAGAAGGAAAGTATGGATGGGGTATGAATACGTCGTGTAGGAGCGATATATCGATATTATGAAAAATGAAATTATCGGTAAAAATCGAAATTTTGAGGCCGATATATCGATAATATATCAATATCGATATTTTTTTGACATGTCTAGTATTCACTATAAATATCAGTACTGTTAGCCTCTAATATAACTAATTACATAGAAAAAGAATTGAATAGAGCTAAAAATCGACTACTATCGATGCTCGGTAAAATCAAACAACAACAAAAATAAATAATGAATTTTATGCTTTATAATAATTATTATATTTCATGATATAAATGCAGTGAATTAGCCTTTCCAAACAGATTTCCAACGTTGATTCAGAGCGGTACATACACAGCTAATGTATAATAAATTATTGCGCATTGTTTTGCTGCGCACATCATATAGTCAAATGTTTTCGTTGTCGTAAGTTACCTTTTCGGCTCATGAATTTCACGGCGAATTAATTTACAATCCCAACTTGTATTCACCAAGTCTATGTTATTTATTCAACGCATTGTCCCCATTCAGTCGCGATGATTATTAATTCAATTCGGCATGGCCAACTTGGCGAACAAGTTTAAATGTTTATAGAGAATTGAAAGGCAGCCGGAAGACAATCGCCGCATTCGAAATGGTTGAATTCGCCGGCTTTTCGTACGGGATATCCGTGCCGTATTGCCGTGCAATCTGACAATTGCATCAAATGACTAGCCTTGATTCGATTAGCGCGCATTGTTTATCGCTGCCTCGTATCACACGCGAGCATGTACGAAAATGCGAGAGATTTGGCGTGATGCGTGCACGAACGTGACCAGATACAATTAAGTATCCGCACAACAACACAGCTGACCACCGCCAACATTGCGCCACCCACGCTCAAACCCTGGTCAAACTCGCCGCCGTGCCGCCACCACTCAACCCACCCACCACTTGCTACCAACGAGCGACCAAATAAACAAACGCGACGACAAACGCGATGGCGCGTGCATGGCGTGCGCTGCATTCCTGAAGTGCAAACACAAGGATTGCCGGCGTGTTTGGATGCTCGGTTTCGTGTATAAATGTGTCGGCTATGC
This sequence comes from Weissflogia rhopalogaster, assembly GCA_019419845.2. NCBI lineage: Eukaryota > Metazoa > Arthropoda > Insecta > Coleoptera > Staphylinidae > Weissflogia > Weissflogia rhopalogaster. The sequence continues at coordinate 18,055 of WSZQ02138489.1, forward strand.
GCATGTTTAAATGGTCGGTGCGTGTTTCTTTCCGGTTCCGGGCCCCATAATCGCATGTTGACAATCCGTGCAAACCATGCTATTCGTTTATTTACCCGCGGCCGTGTTCGTCGAACAATTCAGAAATTACTCATAACTAAAATAATATGCGTTGCATTAGTGATGTTTATTTAGACGATTTCAATTTATTTGTGTGTTGTTTTCATTAAATGAACCGGAATAAAACGAATTATTAACAGTAATGCATGTGGGTTAAGCAAATATCAGGGATTAAAAAGTGTTACCAAACATTGAATGCAAATTTGCTGTATTTCCACAATATTCAACAAATTGTCAATTTTATTATTATGGAGGCACTCTCATGATAAACAAAGAATATTATTCACCACAACATATTTCTAAATATATCTCTCGACAAAGGTTTGATCACTTCCTCAGTGGCAGGAGAAAGAAATTTATGGACAACACAACGATAAGAAGTTAGCAGAGATCTAAATTACGAACAAATTAGGTATGAATATTTTTTAACATTTGATCATCACTAACATATAGCAGCAATATGTGCAATCATCAAAAATAAATCATAATGGAATAATCGATAAATTCGATTATTAGCGGCATCACAGTTATCAATAAGAATCTATTATTTTCACAACTCTTAATCGATAATAATCGATTTTCCGGAGAAAGAAATTTATGGGCAACCAAACGATAAGAAGTTAGGAGAGCAGCGAGACAAAATTGCCCCATTTAAAATATCCGTAAAATTAAATTTTGTCATTTGATTATGGAGCTGCAAATATATTATACTGTCGCGAATGCGAAAAGCTGATTAAGAAATTTATATTAAATAACAGGAAAACCACTTTTGGAAAGTTTAGTCCAAAGGCATGTTTTGTGTAGATTAGATGTAAATTTAGGAAACCGAAATAATTTTAGGAGGCGTATGCTCAAGGGGCGTATCGATAAGCAAAGCGCGTGGGCGAAATGTGTGCACCACATGATAAGAGTAACGAACAAACAAGTAACGGAAAAGACAAGTGCGTACGTGACTTAAGCAATGCTTGGGAAAACAAGTGGTACCACGCGCCAGGCAGATGGTGAGAACTACGAGTCCACGTAGGCAAATCAGAATATTTTCCAATGACCAAGGGGCGGTACAGTCAGTCTGGGCAGTCTTGGGAGTCTTTGACAGTCAGTTTGTTGTTGGACAGACAGTAGTTATTGTGCAGTGGCTTGAGTAGTCGTCAGTTCGGAAGTAATTCAATCAGCAATGAGTTAGTCAGTTCGGGCTTAATTTGCGAGCTTAATTTGTCACTACTTGTTCGGTCGTGCGTTCTTTCACTGGGTAAAATTTAGAAGTGTATAAGAGGTTCTTGTGTTAAATCAATATATTGTTATGTTGAAACTATTCGTGTGTTATGTGAGTGTTCATCAACTTGAAGCCATCCCCATAGTCTTGTACCCCGCAGCCTAGCTAGCCAGCAGGAGTGAAGTACCAGCATGAGAAGGTACCTGTTTAGTGTGAACAGTCATATCCAGCTAACGAGCAGAGGAATCATCAACAATCTCTGAATCGTCCTCGTACGGTCCAGAGATGTCCATCGATAAATAGTAAGGACCATTTATAAGTATCCCCGGTACAACGCGGTAGCATGTCGAGTGAGAGTAGCAAAATGCCAAGCGAGTAAACCCCATAAAGGAAACCCCCGTGTGAGAAAGCGCTCACACGGTACGCGACAGTTTGTGGAGCGCCAACCCCCTAACGTCACATTAGATGGAGGCCCATTTCGTTACATTTGGTGGAGACGCCGCTCATACGGTTCGCCACATTTGGTGGAGACGCCATGAACCTACCGTGACAAAACGTTGTGCTATTGGAATCAGATCCGTAGTCTTCGTTTTGAAATATCAGTAACTGCTCGTGGATATCTCTTATGGATATTCAAATGCAGAAATTTAAAAATCATCACACCGTTTGATCTATCTATTTTTTATAAAAAGTATTTGACCGAGAAATCAGGCAAAAAATCTACAAATACGCAGATGTAGTTTCAAGTTATTGGCAATTAACAACAAACGGATTAGAGATTACTTGACGCTCCATAAAATCATGTTGTGTTTGGTCTCTATCGGTAGAGATAATAAAATGACTCATCGAATTGTATGAAAATTAAATTAAATTAAGTGCAAATTGTTGATTTAATTAAAGAATGTCGTGAACATCTTTGCCGTAATGAATTGCTGGTAAATTGGCAACACGTATGTAAATATGCGTTAGCGTGTTGTTTTAAAATTATTATCCCCAGAGTTATAAATTGACGGGGTCATACTTAAAAAAAATTCATAAAGCACCAAATTACAAAGATATCAGTCAAATTTTATGTAATAATAATAATATAAACACCACACTTTATAAATTCAAATTGAATAGATTAGCACACATATTCATACGGTTTAAGTAGATTTATTATATTGTTGCTAAAAATGGGAACATACTCCATACTGCATAATTAGTTTAATGCAAATCCGCAAGAGCGCAATTTACGCATGATTAATACTGGCGTGTAATTAGTCTTCAGCTCACGCCCGAAACGGCTGGCTGCATCTCTGAAACATTAACACCACTACAAGTCCGCTTAAAATTTGTTAGTCGTCGCTTTACTATGCGCTGTAATGTTTATCCAACCAAATTTATACCATACGCAATGAGGGATATGGGTTTAGTTATGCTCATAACTTTGGAAAGTCCTGGAATCAAAACCAACAATTAAACTATCATCACATAACTGCACTTGAATTAACTTCGTGATGTATTAACATAACAATAACATAACCTTTTCACTGATATGATTTTTTTGAAGTAAGACATACGCTCTTGACTGGATGAGTAAACTGGTAAATGCGAGCCGAATTTTGGCGGCATATATTTCAGAAACTAATAATTGTTTTTCAATCCATTTAAGTATCCCAGTCAAATCTGTAACAAGTTTGTTAAAAATTATTTCTAATTTGTAGATAGTACGTCCAATCTCTTGCATTTCTATAATAAAAGTAATTAAATCAACAGTTTGCACGTTATTTAAGTGAATTTTAATAAAATTGATGAATATTTTATTATCTACAGATAGAGACCAAACACAATATGATTTTATGGAGCGCCGAGTAATCTCTAACCATTTTGTTGTTAATTGCAAATAACTTGCATCAAGTATGTTCAATCTGAATGACATTTACATTTGTACATTTGTTGATTTTAAATTATTTTTTCGGTTAAATACTTTTTATCAAATGTCGATAGATAGAAATGTTTGATGATTTTTAAAATACTGCAAGTTAATTTCCACAAGCGGCATTCGCCTTTAATCAATTATTACATACGACCAGTATCTGACATTACAAAATGAAGATTACGGATCTGATTGCGATAAAATTTAATTTGACTATTATTTTAAATAGGAAAATTTCCTCTCTGCTTACACCCTCGCTGCTAACTTCTTATCGGTGCTACGCGTGAGCTTGAGGAACTTACAATTAGCAAGGGAGGATGGTGTTAAGTCAGGTCCCGTGCACTTTCCGGTGATACGGGACTAACTTTGTTATTAATAACTTCGACCACCACATAATATTATGTTTGCAAACTAATCATTCAAAGCATAAGATACGTTAAAGAATTAACATTAGACTGGTTCAGAAAAAAAAACATCAAAATAATTGTCAAAAGTATTCATGAACAAAAAATTCCAATCAAACATAATTAAATTCTTCATTTCTGCCCAAAGTTAGAGTAAAAATCGATGAAAATTTAATTAGACAATAAATTTCCGGATTGCAAGTACAAATTAATGATTGCCTTTGCTCTTACTGCCTTGTCTGCTTACACAGACGAGTGCATTCAAACAAAAGTTAAACAGAGCAGAGTTCAATATGCGCGTAATCCAGCATGCCGGTGGTCTTTTGTCCTCCGCCGTACTTTTACTCTTTCTTCGACGCTTCTTCGGGTCGAGCACGTTCTACGCAAGTATTTGTGATGCGTTTTTCCTTCGCTATTGTTCCGCCGCCATTTTCTTTCGTCAAGTTGGCACGCTGCGCGGTACTTAAACATTAAAGATTACACATTAAACATATCGTTATATGCAGTGGAAAGAAATAGACGATGGCAATCGCCAAAGCACGCCGTCAGTTTCTCTCCACCGCTTCAGATTTTCGATTTAATTAATCGTTTGAAACGCGCGGCGCATCTACTTCGTAATTTCGTTTTGTAGAAAATCGTTCGGACTTTGACGCATGCTTTGTGCAATCAACGCATTAAAAAACAATAGAAAAGTTAGACGCAGTGAAATGATGCGTAATAAAACTAAATTGCAGCGTTCATAGTAGAAATTTTAAATAAAGTATATAAAATGTTATATAATGCAAGTGAATAGAATTCTAAAACGCGATTATTTTATTTCTTTTATAAAGAGCTACCGAAATATAATTTTATTATGAATAACAAAATATATTCTTGTTATATATTATAGGTCGTTTGTGGCTTGGTGGTAAAGTCATTAATTCTTGGATTTATTGCGTTATACCGGCGTCTTATAAACTTAATTAGAAAATTCTCAGAACATTTTCCCTTTTGGCCAGCTCCTTTTTTTTACTTTTAAAAGAAGATACAAGAAAATTAACTAATTTACATGAGAAAACAAAAATTAAACTTGAAGTACTCAGAAGTCTTTAATAAGAATCGTTAAAAAATGCCAGAAAGAAAAATATTCTGGTGAAGGAAACAAATTAGAATGAATTAAAGAAAGATCCAAGTATAATTAAAGCGAAAACGAGCTAATTAACAATTTAAAGAAATGCTTCAAAGAAATGACAAATAAAGGTGTGGTAAAAATAAGATTAAATATTTTGATCTGGATTAACGTAAATCACCTTCAGTTGGCAAGTGGTTGTTTAGCTTTTAAAATGAAACAAACGACAAAATGTTCTACAGCCCTTCTACTTCCTCATGGTATTAAAATTATTTCAATCCATTCGGAACAAAACTCTTTTATATCAATTTATAAATTTGTCATTTTATATAAATTCGAATCTCAACTTCATTAGGGTTTTTTCACCCTTATCCGTCACATGTATCATATGTTACCTATAACCATTTTTTTCTCCGTTTCATGTACTTTAATATATTATTAATAGTTTTTTAGTCGGCACTGTGGAACTACCATTTTTATGCCGTTTTCTACCCGGATGCATCTGTTTATTTCCTAAGAAATTATACGAGAAAATTATGTACTATGTTAGAAAACCATATATATCCAGTAGCTACACATAATTCAATAGAAAAATATGTATACCATAATGAAGTATGTGAAAAGGGAAATAAATTGATATAGGTGGCATAGTGTATATGTGATGGGAAAGGGTGAAAAACCTCTAATGAAGTTAAGCTCGTGCCACAATTTGTCATACTCGAAAAACTGGCAAAACTGGCAAGTTGGTAAGTATACCAATAACTTGGAGAAAAGAATCGAGAGAGTCTCCTCTCCTTTGCATATGTAATTTATATGATCCAAATAAGTTCAAATTTTGCAAGAGCTAATTTTCTGACTTGCACCGAGTCAGAAAATTAGCTCTTGCAAAAAGTCCTTAAATGACGATAAAAGTTCGAAATTTTCAATTTATCCGTTCATAAAAAGACATATACACTACATTTTCTCCGAAACTAGAAGAGTGTGCCTCAAGATGAAGAAAAATATATGATCAAGTCAGTGTTGATAGGAGATAGCGTTAACTAAAGAGATCATGCATTGCCAATGGTTAAGTAATGATTGAGTTAATTTCTAATAAAATACATTATCTTAATGTCCTTGCACTGAAATTTTAATTCTTTTAGCAAACAAAATATATAAAGGCATGTAATAAACATTTAATTTGTATATATTTAAATTAATATGGATTTGGTCAACTAATGAAACCATTATATCCAGTTTAGTTTAAATCAGTGATGAGTAATGCAAATTCTTGAAACAAATAAATTTTATTTTTATTAACGATGAGTGCATTACATTATAATTCATTAGCACATTTTATTAATGACTTTAATTATATACTTCAAATTATATAATAATATGGACTAGTCATTAACGCCAACACAAAGAACATACACAAACAATATTAATGACTCCCAAAAACAATAAAATAATGCAACGCAATAAATACGTATTTTTGTTTACGCAATCATTAACCTTTCTGAAGTATTGGTTTTAATAAATATCATAATTTGTGATTAATATAATTTCCAGGTAATAAAACATAAACAAAGCATTGGGCTTGGCTAAACTGCCATGGGAGAAGCGGCGAATAATTCAAGCGGCAAACAACGCATAAAACATAAAATTCGCAAATTTACAAAAGGACGTCGTGCCGGGCGACGGTCGTCTTTCGTCCCTCGAACGAAGAACAAACGATGACGGCTGAGTGTACGAGTATTCGTGACGACGCACGTGTGCGTGTGTTTGCTGCCACCAGCATCGCCACCAACACCGCCTTGTCGCCGCCGCCAGTCGCAGTTTCTTTTGAGCGCGTGCGTGTTGAAGTGGAAAACGGCTTGGACAGAATTTGGCGCCTCTACCGTCACCAGCCATCGCCACCGCCTTCACGTCATAAACAGATTTCCATATTTTTTCCGAGCGTTTTGTACAACAATACGAATATTTCAAAAAGAGAAGCTCGAGCCGCTCTATCTGCTTTTGTCGAGTTTTCGGGGAAGTTTTAAGCGACTTTTCTTTATTTTTCGGCTATAACTTATGCCTGACAAGTGAGCGCAAGGCTTTTCTAAGTGTTTTATTGCATATTGTTTATTACTTTTCTCTTTTATATGTATATGCGTATGTTCGTCGTTTTACTGTTTTGTATGGGTTGGGATGGTGTGAAAACGGAAGTTCCGGTTTTTTCACGTTTTCATTTTTTGGGTGTTTTTATTACATGCGGGTTTTTGCCAAAAATATGTAAAATAAAATGTATAAACAGAAACATTGGGATGTTACGAGGTTAATTGAGAGAAAAAAATATTTAATGATATAAAATAAAACAACACGGTATATTTTATGATAAATAATGTGAGTTTATCTTAATTTATGTAAGCTTATAAAGGGCGTGCTCGGCTTGTCCATATTCGATTTTACTGAAAAAATGGTACGTGTAGTACTTATAGTGCCGGTTAATGGTATTTTTCGCCAGTTTGCGCT
>WSZQ02138489.1:25392-36652 GCA_019419845.2 Weissflogia rhopalogaster
AAGATAATAAGCTTAAAACATGACGTGACTCAAATCACCGCGATTTAAAGACAAGATGCCCAATTTTGCATTTTTTGGGTATTTATTCCTGGGAAAATGAAGCAAAGCCTGGAAAATATCTATTATCCAAAAAATGTCTCTCAAATCGGTGATGGACAGTCCATACACGCCCCTTATTAGATTGATTCACAACCTATAAATGCTCTTAGTAGATGGTATACACAGAAGAATGAGTAGTAGCTCATGCGTTGTTAGAAACTAACAATAAGCTCAAGAAGCTTTTACGTTTATTCATATTTTGTAAATAAATTCGATTTTTAGTCGGCCTATATTGCGATTTCTATCTACTTTTTTATTATTGGGTAGTGTGTATTTGTGGCATGAAAAACATTGGGTTTTCCAGGCCTGATATTTGTGGTTTTTGTTCGTTAGTATAAGCTCCTAAAGCTCCTTGTGCAGGGCACCATAAATTTCACTGTAATTCCTGATTTTTTTTGTTTCTGACCTACTTTTAAGAGTTATTATATATTCTAAGAACCTATGATACCACTTCCGACTCTTCCAGGTTTTAGTTTTCATTCTTGGTTAATGAAAATGGGATGTCGCGAACCAACGTCGCCGTCGGCGGACCGGGTTGATGGCGCGGTGAACGCACCTGGTTCCAATCAGAGGTGTATTTGCGACGGAAGAGAAATGTAACGCGTACTGAGTGGCGAAAATAGAAGAAATACGTTCAGAAAATTGAAGATATCAGGTCGAAAGCTGCCATCTGTCTGTGTTGCGCATTAGGGAAGGTAAAGATGGGAAGAGACTCATTCGGCGTTTGGATAGCAACTGATTTTATTAAGGAAAATCTAAACCTTGAAGCCGGTGCGTACCGTCCATATAACCCTCCTTGCGGTACCATCACTTCCTTACTCTATTCTTACATCTCTAGGTGGTGAGACTGATCCCGCCCTCACCAGCGAATTGGGATGCTTGCAGGCACTCCTCCGTCTTTTTCTCTCCGGATGCACTCTCTTCGGTGCACGGAGGTACGCGTCCTGGACGAGCAGATCTATTCCTTCGGAGAGGGCGATTAAAGCCAGACTCACTTAAGTAGGGCGGCAGCGTGGCGCGTCGCGTCACTTCAGCCACAGAGCCGTTTTGTTCATATCGCATATCTTTAATAAGCGTGTTAAGAACCAACAAAATAAAACGGTTGAAAATGGTTAGAAACCGTTGAGAGGCGGATGCAGGTGATACTCCACCATTACCGGCAGTTGTTGACGGCGGCCCCTCAGGAAGGCGTAGAGAGGCAAGGGGTGCGCCCTTTCTGTATGTGCTTGCACAAATAAAAAGAGTTTCGTCCGGGACCTGGGTGAGTTCGTTTGATTTCTTGTGATCCCCCGATTTCCTCACATCAGATGACGGGTATTCATCAGCCAGCAGTCTTACGAAAAATAGTGTGATAGTCTTTGGCTCAGCAGTACGGCGTCGCATTGTGGTGTTTGCGATTGAAAGCGTCGGCCGGCTGATGTTCACGACAAAGAGCTTAATGGTCCAGAGATTGACGTGTGACGAATATTACAGAAATAATGGATAAACTTATCTACATAAAAAATATGGAAAGTTCAACTTGAGACATCCCAAATAATGCAATCTTAGAAAACATAGATTATGGTCTTATCAGTAGCTTGGTGATTGAAACTCCCCAGAGCCATCGGTTCGCAACAAGGGGAATAGAACATTAAATATAATCTAAAAGAATATCAATATCAAGCTAACTAGAACCAGTTAAAGAAACAGACAAGAATGATATTAACTATAATCTTTTTGTGAAGCGTTTTATAACCTCTTTATTCCTCTATTTTTGGCAACTTTATCGCAACTAAAGCCCACAAAATCGTCCGATAAAAGTACCCCAGAAAAGTTGGCTGGACGAATCAACTCATGCATTTTAATCGTCCAATTTCGATTTTATTGTTATGTTCTATTTTTAAACCACCAAAGGCAGACCAAACTGTCATTACAATAGGTATAAATTATCAATCAAAAGCATCATCAAATAGATATAAACTAAATATAAATAGACTTTATTAACTTTATAGATCGTTTAATAAATCATCTTCTTTACAAATAAGACTATCCAAATTTAATTACTACCAATTCCTTTTATCGTAGTAATAGTCGCGTAAATGTATGTAATTATATACATTATACTAGTAATGTTTATATTATCTGTCTATATATTATGCTTGCTTAAAGTTGTATGATTATTACAAGCAAGTTGCAACTTCCGCTTCTTGCCCCAATGCAAATTGGTTTATTGGTGCCTGTTGGTGCACCCAGCGACGGCGTAATGCAAGTTTCGAACTCTAAACGGGTCCGGAGCTAGCGCTAAACAACATTTTATTGCCGCCCCCCGGTACGGAATGCCAACCCATCCAGAAGCCGCTGCGCGCCGCGCCGCCCGGACATCGGCAGTAATGCAATTCTCCGCGCGGCTGCAATTCGCAATTCCCCCGCCGACGTTTTGCATTTCCCCAAACCCATCTCGTGAAAATTGCAAAAATTTCGAATTTGTAATAATCATAAATCGATAAATGCGAGGTTCGTACGCGCGAAGGAATTTATTGGTTTCCCCATCGATTTATCTCGCGGTGGGCAATGCACACAAACCTCGAGAATTGCGTCATGCATATTTTTTTTGTGTATGATGCGTTGTATATTGTGCGCTATTCCGCATTTTATAGAGCAATTTATTTATATTTCTGTTTGTAATAATGCGCAGCATGCGTGAATTTTTAGAAGCAATCAATTTTGGAACGAGCTCAATTTATATTTATTTTATGTATGATTGCATGCATATTTAAAGTTTAACGATTTCATGGATTTAATTATTGTTGTAAATGTTGATAGTTTGAATGGTGTTGGTAAATATTCATTTTTGTAGCAGTAATAGGATTTTTATATTCTTCAATTAATTCTCAAACAAGTCGTTAAAATGAAATATAATTTATTGTTATTTATTTCTTAATAACTACAGAAATATAATTCATTTCACAGTGAAATATTATCTGACCTCCTAACAAAAAGCAGTTTCAACTAACTTACTAACAGCTAACTTTAACTAACTAACTTTACTAATAACTAACTTTAATAAAATATATATAGATTGGATAGATTGGAATGAAAAAGTTTAAGATAACAATAGTATATAACGATACACGTGCGGAAATCCCGTTTTTGGCCACGGTACTGTCAGAGTTAGTAGCGTGTGCCGCTGGCGGCACAAGAAGAAGCATATGGTACACTCGGACATGGACCACCCGGAAAGGGTGAAGTATGTAGGCCCAGGCGCCAGGCCGTCGCGTCAACCACTTCAATCTCTTCGCATCTTGCGTTTATCGTATTCATATATTTAATTCTTAATGGCCCAGAGATTAGAAATGTGAGGCGACGAGTATACTTTACAAACATATATGAAAGAACTTAAGTCTAGACTAAACAGCTTGGCGAAATTCATAAAAAAATGTTCAAAATTGCCACGCCGTTCGCAACAGTGAGTTTATTGCCAGGCCCCAACTTCTTGAGCACCCATTACAATATAGATAATTTATTTCAAACATATTAATTATTAATGTCAGCAGCTGTAGGAATTAAAAACATTAAAGCATTTTATATAGAATCTTTTAAAGAAAGTTACTACTCGCAGTAAAAAAAAGTGGATATATAGAAAATTAAAAGAATAGGATTTGAAAAGACAAGGAACGTAAAGCTAATAAAATGATGAGGAGAAAGAGTCAGCGGGGAGGCGGGTTAAGGGCGCGCTATTATGTCGTATAATGCAGCGTGCAATTTTAATGGAGGGTTAATAAATCCTATAAGTCCTCTTTTCGCTGCGACGCGATGGCAGCAGGACGCTGCAGGACGGCTTGTGATCGTCCTGCAGACAATGCAAGGGGACCACCAGTCCTCGCTCCTCCTGGGACCTACTGGGGGAAGAAGAAGGACGAGAAGTGATACCGTCTTGTCATTTGTAGTGCTTCATAATATACTGAGCATATTCATATGTTTAGTCAAAGATTCAGATAGGATTTAAGATATTCTTCCTGATATTTCACTAGAGATACTAAGAATTACAAATGGAATTTAAAATACAAACCTGCCTTATGCGGAACCTCTGATATAAGGAATGTCTACAGAAGAAAATTTTCAGGATCTTTGGGTTGCATATGTTATATAACCGGTATCACGTGACACCTGTTTGACTCGGCATTGGCCGGTAATATACGGAAACCTGCCCTTAATGGAAAATCGAAAAATAAAGTATGCCTTGTTAAAAAATGCTCTTTTTCTGAATATTTAGCAACACCTTGTATAAAAGATATAATATGCACCATCACTATCCAGCCTTGTCGCAAGCAAAGCCATAGCTTTTCATCGACATGGTTGTCCCGTCCCCAGCATCGGCCCACCAAGCCTTGTTCTCGTTCTCGTCTTCGTCCTTTTTGAGTATCCCGCCTGCGTCCTTTTGACGTAGTCCTAGGGCGTGCATGACAAGAATCGAGGATGACCCTTCACTCCCGCAAATAAGCTCCCTTTAGACATGTCCCTCCGCCGTCTACAGACGTGGCATTTAATCATAATATCCTAATATCCTTCTATTATTTTAGCTCCCCAATGAAATACATTCAAGCTCACATACTATGTAGGCTGAACGTGGGTATATATCCTCGGCCCAATCTAAGGCAAACCCTTGAAATATTCATTCAGTGATCGGTTGTATCGTAATATGTTTAGGTTGTATTAAATTTGAATTTATTAATTAGTATCGCATAGGGCAATAGGCGTGCATTCCCAATGGGAGGGCGATGCCTTTTAAACGCTTGAAAGGATGTTGGTGGAGGAAAAGGAAAGGGTAGGCAAAACCGACTGTAGGTAGAGGGATTTGCTGTTTAAGTATTCCTCGAGTGGTTGCTGCAGCCTGCACGTCCGCACGTGCTTTGCAAAATTACGATTAACGTTGGTCAGTCCAGGACAGTACAGAGACAGGGCACGAGAACACCTCTTTTGTGCACAGCATGTTTATCCCTTTGGGAACGCCCAGTGCTACGAGTGGCTAATTCATTTACGCTTTCCCAGAGCATAACCACGAATGCAAATATCCGATAAATAAACATAACGCAGGTATTCGAAATCTAAATAATTGACAATTAAAATCCGGAAAATTAACTCAAAGACTGCTACTTACTCCACATCGTGGGAAGGAAACTCACCTGAAACAAGAGGAAATATTAGAAATCTTATAAAATTATTTATAACATGTTATGTTAGTTACGTAATGAACATATAAATACAAATCGGAATACACTTTCAGATTGCTTGATCATATCGTATTATTTAAGCCATTCATTTCATAGCCATGAAGTAGCGCAAAGAATGTGTACGAACCATCCCAGGAAGTATTGCAAGCGTAGCCATATTTGCATATGCAGAAGCCAACGAAGAAGGCACATAAATATATTCCTTGTTTGTACCTTGCGATTTGCTCCTCTTACCAGTACGCCTTTATATTACCGTACAATAGAGGGAGCAAGCAACATGACGGGTATAATGGGTTGCCTAGTTGCATACTCGTAGCCCTCGCAAGCTATACCCGCCGGCCATAACTTAACCGTAAAGCTTTTATCAGCGCTCAGACATCTTGTACGTCTACTGTCTACCTCTGCGAAGGCATGGCGACTCGCAATAAATGTGCTTAAAATATCGGAATCTCCAAACAGGGACAATCTTATCGTACGCATAGATTATGCTAATTTTATTCTCAAGCATACTCGTATATAAATATATAAATTTAAATGATATTACTAGATAAAAAGGACTTGATATATTCTAACGAGAACAAAATGGAACTAAAATGGACATTGGAGCTTTTTGTTAAGATTTAGTGCAATATTTTGTAATAGTAACGTAATAATTAACGAAATAACATGGAAATGTAGAAATTTAAATGATAATATTAGTAATAAAAGGAGATATTTTCAAAACATAAAAATGGAATCGAAAAGTAAAGTTGCTATATTTTATTGGGATTTTATTCAACATTGTTGCAATAATTTGTTTTCGTTTTTCGTTATTATTGTAAGTTTACTTCGAGCACTTTTCAATTAAACGCAACAAATGCCAACGTGCACTCAGCGCCGATGGCAATAGTACACCGTCGGTGTGCGGATGCGTTTAATTACGGATGCAAATTTAATTAGCCAAAGCACAGACGCGCAAGGCATAGTCGGTGTTCGCTTCCCACCTTGCTGCCGCCGCCACGCCGCCGCTGCAACAATTTTAAACAAACCCTTTTCGTATTCCCATTTGCATGTATCAAACGCGGCAGACGAGTTACGTTAGGCAGCCCAATATGCTCATATATCCAGGCGCAATGCAACCCTCGTTGCATCTCGCGTTAAACATACCGAACCGGTAATTCAACGCGTCTGCCGTTGACGACGTCACAACGCGCTGGGAGAAAGCGTTAATTAGCTTCGTTAGATGGACGGAAGAGAACACATTTTTCTCGCGGGTCTTTCACGACCCGACATGCCATCCACTGTGCAAATAAACGAAAAATAAACGCAGCGAATTGTTATGCGCGAACGCGATACATTGCTATCTTGTCGCAGGCGGATGTCGCGGAGAAAGAAATAAAAGCGTCGCCCGAAGGTGTACGCCGAGTGAAATTAAACGCACAGATAGACGAACAAATAGAGGAATGGGTCATCCTTTTGCATTGGTGGATGAACATTGGAACGAATGCCTACCGTGCATTTGCGACGAACGTGGATAAAAAGTGGAAATTAATAATGTCACCAGTCGCCCGTGCGCGTCGAGAGATGGGCAATTTACGGAAATGTGGAAATGTTTTTCGCTCGCGCGGAAGCTTCGGGCAGAAATGTCTTTAAAATGGCTGTCTCCGGGGCTAATGGAAGGCGCAATTAAGGAAAGGAGAGAGAAAAAAAACTTGAGAATGTTAAAATGTCAATTATGAGAAATAAGGGCTACATTTCCAGATGAAAAAGGCAAAATGGGAAAGTTTACACTTAGAAGTTTGTTAAATTTTCATAAATTTTAATAGACAGATATAAACTATGCAGATGTTACTTCGAACATTTTAAATTCAATTTTAGTCATCACCTTGGTCCGTTTATAGAGGGATCTACTAGCCAATGCTCGCATTATTTCTACTTTTACCGATTTCTACTATGTTAGTACAATATTTTGCAACTAGATAATACATGCATTTTATGAAATACATGAAATAGAATTTCATATCAAATATGTTAACACTACCAATGACTTCCAATGTCAAAAAAAAACTTAAGCGGGAAATAAATAAAATTAATATAGAAAATTATTGTAAAATGTAAATGAATATATTGTAAAATATTCCATGTAAAATATGTAACAGACTTAAAGAAAAATAAAATAGATACTCGTATAAATAAATTTTCAAAAATTAAACTAATAAGACTTATAGTACTGTGGCGGTCCAGACTACACATTAACATATATTAGATATTGTATTTCTTCGGGAGCAGGTAATATCCCCGAAAGTGACTTAAGTTATAAATCCCATAATCACACGTCGTAAACAAACATTTCGGTGTTTGAAATGTGCAATTAAGGGGACTGAATGTTTCCAGAAACTGACCGCGGTATTAAATGAGAGCGACTGTCCGTCGCTCTCACTTTCACAACCAGCCGGCATTGAACAGTTCGTCCCTTCGTTCGAGTTAAGCTTGTCACGACAGCATGTCTTAACAGGCGCCGAGTTGTTTGCTGGGACATTGAAAAAAAAACATATTTGTGTGTACAAAGATATTCCGATCAATTCGGGTCCCAAGTTTGAGAATACTGCAAAAAATGTGAAGGCCTGCAATGACATGCTCACATATGCCCACTTCTACTTTTCTACTCAGTATAGTTTATCCGATAAACAATACTAGCACCTCCACCAAATATCTGGATTGAGGCTTACGGGTACGTTTGCAAGATTTTTTAGAGGAGGATGTGTACTAGCACCTCCATTTTATTTTAGGAAGAAATGCACCGGCACCTCCACCAAAATTCTTGATTTTTTCCTGATTTATGAAAATGGCCTCTCTAAAGACTTTAAATTGGTGTTTAAAAAAGTTATAACAACGAAACAGTTAAAAAAGAATATGAAACTATTAACTAGATTTGAAATATTTTTCATTGCCATTAACAATTTATACTTATTTCACAACTTTTTAAGAACGCTAAACAAAATATAATTTTTAATAGTCTACTTAAAAATGTTCCCATTTTCTTACCATCCGCATCCATTTCCTGCGCACTTCCTTAATACCATGTTATTACAAGCATATTACAACTTTTATTATGATTATATCATTATAGCGTTACTCGAAATTAACATTTCCTTATTGCTTCGCTGCACTACGGCTTGGTAAACTCGTATAACTATAGCCATAGCTGTGCTTTCATCCGATTCATGGAATTTTGGAGAAACACACATTTCTCCTACCCTGCTGTTATGATATTTTTAGGTGAATTAAACGTGTGCGTTGTTTTTTAGCGTACGTGCTCCATGCGGTTTTGTACTCATGACGGTGGCGCTTTCTTTTTTACTCCCTTGCCTTTACCCTGCTGCCGCCGGCGGTATTCCATAGGTATTATAAAAGCGACGCATTAAATTTTTATGAAACAATTAGGGGGAGCCACAGCGCAGTGGCAAACACAGCCAGCGGGCGCACACATTGGGGCAGGTCAGCTCGCTTCCATTTTCTTCCTAGCCACCACGTCGAGGTCGTTGCAGGATCAGCTGTTTTGTTTCTCGTCGCAATCATAAACAAGCACAGCGCGCGTGATAGTGATAGCTACTATACATATAGAGTGTAGGCAACCAGGCGTTTGTAGTGTACATGCGGATGTATGCAACTAAAGCTACGCCAACGCCGCGTCGTGGTATAATAAACGTTTTTCTTTTCTCTGCGACGCAATGTTGGAAGTCGTTGGAGAAAAGTGCAGAAAATGAGAAAATGTTATCATAATTTAAAATCCCACAAGAGGATTTATATATAAATGTTTTTTAAACGTGAAAAACGAATATATAAAAGTAAGAAAATCGTATAAATATATTTAGAGACAAATCCTTGATAGTGAATAAATTAAAATTACGTGATAACGTTATTTCTAGATGATATATACATATTCTAGACAATATTATGATTTAAAAAAGGCTACAAGTATTTTTATTATATATTTTTACACACAAAAAGAATCGTTAAAAATATATTAAGTGAGGTTTGCAATTATTGTTATTTCGTTCCGCCGCAACGAATTAAAGTTGTAGACCAACTTTTTCCGATTAGTTTGCCATCACTTTGATGAATTATGAAAATGTCGTGGCGCGAAGGCGGCACCGTCCACAGCGGCGGAAGTTTTTAGCAAACCGTGTATGGGGAAAACTTAGTTCGTTATCTGTTTGACTAGGATGCGTGATGAGTCACTGTGTGGGACCGCGGAAAACTCATTTTTGCGCCGCAAACTATCTAAATTCCCACTCTCCGTCGCGTCTGCATTATGTCGTCGACGCCCGTTGACAGATGATGTGTACTGTCGTGACGGAATGGCACATCATGGCCGTGTCACATCCTGACGCACGTGCCGTCATCGAGAGCCCGTAGTCAGCGGCCAGCATAATACCAAAGCTGTTGTTGGAGTGAAACGTGAAAAGAAGTGTTTTTGCTTGCCGCAGTGTCATCGCAACGAGGTATCATATGCGTGCGGCAGTGTCTTCTTTTTTTCGCTACTCCAACGCGACGCTAATGCATCCGGGATGGTGTTCAGGGCGGCTGTTTGGGGGTGGTGACAAAATAATGTCGGCTTATTGGAAGACGAAGCGCTGTGGTGGCAATAGCGCCGCAATATGATAACGATCATTAATCACATTAATCATGCTCGAAATATGAAACATGGGTGTTGCACAAAGATTGTTATAAATTGTTACTGATTTTATAGTGAATAATTTTGCAATTTATAGGTTAATTAAAGTTTCTCGGTGAAAACTATAGTTTACTGGAGTGATAAAGAGCTTTATTTTGTTTGTTGCGTTTGAGTTTGAAACAACAAACGTCAATAAAACATGTTCGAATATTTTCGAATGAAAACAATTAGTATTAATATTAGGTAATTTGTAGGAAGTTTGATAATATTGGGTGATAAATACTTCTTCAATCTTTACCATATTGCACGGTAGTTAGCGATACTGTTTGCAAGTGAATACAAACATGTATACCTTTCAAAAATAGTTATTAAAGAGTTTGAAAAAATAAAAACTGGGCGCGTCCGGGAAGCTTAGTGGGTGGCACCTTGGTATATCACGCCTGCAGACGAGGTTCGAGTCCTCGGGCGGGCATCACACACTGATTATTTTTTATACAACAACTTCAAATACTCACCCACACACACACACACATACACACATACAAACATACACACTCATACACACTACTTCGTACTACTGTCAACTTCAAACACAACATCCAACTTCAAACATTCAACTTCACACATCACTCTAGTGACACCTGCAATTCACTGCGAGAACTACTCTCAACCACGACAACAACATATACATCAACAACTCACTTCAACCAACAAACAATTGTATAAACACAAAACATACTTGTAAATGATAACAATACAAAAAACATACAAATAAATTTAAAAAAAATATTTAAAAATATTTAAATATATATAAAATACATGTAAATGCTCAAAATGTTACCAGTGGGCTTCAATGCATGAACAGGTAACCCTCCATTTATGCTCTCTTATAAAACACGGTTTTCATTATCACGGTTATCGATGGTCTCGAAACTTTAGACTCGAAATGTCGTTTTTAAATTTTGTGTACACGATTGAGATATGCCTAATCTACCAATTTGGCTAAATGATAACTCATTTTCTAGATAATCAAATTTCCCAGAATATGACGTGAATTATTTTTTAATAAATCTTATATTTATATATGTATTCGTATTTTTAAGCCAAATTTCTATACTAAAACTGTATTTTCACTTTAAAACTGAGAAAAAACCTGAAATTTTAACATTTTATGAAAAATACTCGACGTCATATTCAAGAAAATGTTATTAGCTTTGCAAAAACGATTTGGTTTTCCATTTCCGACCGAAAGTAAAGGCACTAGAGTGTACGCAGATGTATATCTCAAATATAT
>WSZQ02138600.1:2019-52670 GCA_019419845.2 Weissflogia rhopalogaster
GTCTTTGACTTGGGCGCGGAAGTGTTTGGTGGGAGCTCCTTACGCTCTGTCGTTTTTGGCAGCCGGGCAAAATTCGTCTAATTGCCCGTTTTCTATAGATTTGTAACGCATACGCGGGGGGTTGATGGTTTCTTTTTCATGTCTAAAGCGCCAAGTTAGTTCAGTCGTTAGTCACGGGGGGTTGAAATTCTTGGTGTAGTGTATATCACGATTCATATTTAATGTGACTTTGGCATTGTAATCTTCTACTTTCCATTGCTACGTTCTTTTTTTCAGTTCTCGTCTCTTTTGTTGATTCCTTTATGTACTAGTTGCAGTAAATTTTTAAACTTCTATACTAGAGAATAACAAAATCTAATAAACAAGTCATCAAAAAACTCTCAGTCAGTTAAAAATAATGAAAAAAAAATCCTTAAATCGTAAGTTTCCAGGATATGCCTATGAATAGCTCTAAATCCTATATATTTATACATCTATATCCTGGGAACGTATAATGTTCTGAATTTAGTCTAGTCAGGTGGGTCCGACTACAAGATCTAGGGATCCAATATCGCTACACGTCTACTTTTGCAAATATTCTACACTGGGAATTATTCCCAAAAACGAGAAAATATTAGCTCCCGTTGCGTTATATGGTGTTTATTTTTTAGCCTATTGCAATAACGCTGTAAATCACTCCATTGAAAGGGTTAAATCATCGCAAAGCGTTCCAGACGACCTTCTCGCGCCTGGGTAACTGAATAGCGAACCCCGGACGAAGACGTCGGCTGCCCGACCATTGTGCTCGCGCAGCCCCAATGTAGAAAAGGCCCTCGTCGCCGCTGTCGTCTCCGTTTTACCTCCTCAACCACCTCGTCCGTTAGCCTGCTTCTTCGTCCCGACCCCAGACCTTTTCAACTCCATCGCGACGGTCGCGAATCGTTTCCACGCCAAGGGTAGACACACAATGTGCTGCCTTTGACTGCGATAGCGGGGCCCAAACAAAACTATCACATCAACTTATTTACCAAGTCATACTGGGAGCTAGGGAACCAAGAAGTTGGAACAGCCAAACTGAAACAAGGTGCTAGGTGCTTCGAAGGTGGAAGGTGAAAGCCACCCCTTGTTTGTTTCGTAAACGAAATGAATGGAAATGAGCTTGGTAATTATTGGCTTTTGGTTGCCGCGATTCCGGGCGGTGGAAAAACGCATAGATCACGCTCCAAGTTTTCGAAGCTACACTTGAGGAGTTTTTCATATTGTATTTAAGTCGCTGATGCAGTTGTTCGATAAGCCGGCATGCATTAAAGTATTTTATATTAAATTTTCGGTGTTGTTATCTAGGTTTTTGCTGTGTTTAGATTAAACGGTTTACTTTGTCACTTTATGGACTATTTTTGATGATCGTGGGACACGAAATAAACACGTCAACCTTTCCCCTAACCATAACCAAACCCTGCACAAAAGTTTTATCGATATTTGACGTTAGCTCAAATGTTATACAGTCAGAATTACATTTGAAGATAGTTTAGTATTCGTTATGCACTCGGGTTTTGCTGTTTGTTGAGTTTTATAGAAAGAAAACTTCAAAACAACAAATTAAAGCAAACACGAAAGAGCGAAAGTGAGATAGAGATAGTAAGGAAGAGATAAAGATCGATAGAACGTGAGAAATAGAGAGGGAATAGAAAAGAGAGAACGGACAAGGTTTTCGTGCATTTCCTTCATTTCCACCGTAAATCTACGCGTCGTGTTGGAAAAAGGTTAACGCGAAGTAAACGAATGTGTTGCGTTTTATATGTTGATTAAGTATTGTGGTAACAAATGCTCAAGCACACGCTATTCCGTTGATTTTGTGTTTTCGTGCAGGGTTTTCTTGTTTGGGGTTAATATATTAGCGTATTTTATGTTATTTTTGGATTCCTGGCGTTATTTTAGGTTAATTCCGGGTTTATTTTAGGGAAACCCAAAGTATTCAAAAAGTAGATATATAGAATTTTTGCCACCTTCTTCTTTCTTCAACCATCTAACAAGGAAGATGGAAAAGTCGCAAGTTGGCACGCGACGCTGCGTCAAATTATAAAACTTTTCTCTAGAAATCGCCCAAGAGTGCATATGAACTATGTAATAGAAGATATAAGAATGGACTAGTATTTTGGTGATTTCGGCAGTATTTGAGTTTAGTCAATGCTGTCCTAGTATTACGAAATATGGCTGCTTATTGGATTTGGGATTAATTTCATTTCTTCCAAGCAGTTGCAACTCTCAAAATACAACTCCAATCCCAGCTGGAAAGTTTTCAGTGTTGGAAAAATTATTAAAACCACCTTGACTGATTTTGAAGCAATCTTGACGATGTTGGGATTTCAGTGGCTGATAGATAAATTCCAGAATTGAAAACCAACACGTAGTCGAAGCCCTCTCGGCGCCGACGGTTTTAATAAATATTATAATGCGAAAGCGGTCGCAGGATGTCGACGTCGCACCAATACCCCCGACATGGAATATATCCACGCTGGTAGTATTGCGGGTGGAACAGAGACGAGAAAGACGAAACAGAGCAAGGATGTTGCAAAACCGTGGCCACCCCTGGATGCTGCGTGCGTTGTGCGCAGTGCGGAAGCGTGCACAGGACACGACCGGCTGAACGGGGCCGGGCGGGTTCGTTGAACCGCGTCGCCCGCACAGCAGACAAACCCTACACGACCGCCACAACCACCTCTCTACCACCACCAACACTGCTGCTGCTGCTGCTGCTCCGAAGCGTCAGCCTCAGCTGGTTGTAGCTGCTGCTACCTCTCCAGCGTTTCCCCGTCGGCCTGGAGTTTTGCCCGCAACGCCAGCGATTTATCTCGTGCCGCTACCATGGGGTCGAACCCTCAAACCCTGCGCTTCGCTTCTCTGGGACAAACACAGTCGAAACAATCCTACAAGCGCTGATGAACTCTCACCCACCTCCTTTCTTTCCTCCTGCCGCGAACACACACACACAGACTCATCGCCTGAAGCGCAGTGAGCAGTAAATTCGATTGAAGCAAATCAAAGATTCCTGTGTCGAACATGCGAACTTGGGAAACAAAAAACAGATTTGATTAGACCCTTTCCCACCGCGGATGCGTAACGTTTAGGAATAGTTGTAGTTGAAGATAATGGAGATTGTTGTAGTTGTCGTAAATATTTCAGCCCATCAAATGTGCACAGCAGGGCTCGGGCGGCGGAGAATGTACGAGGTGCAATATTAATGGGATTGTTTCGTATCTATGGCGCCCCTTTTGAGGCAACTGCGCATAAACTAGCCTGCTATCAGTCGGGGAGCGATGGGCTTCATACAGGAGCCACTTCCTGGCGTGTCCTTTGCAAACCACGGGACTACACCTTTATGCTTAGTGCTCTGCTCAGTGCTTAGTGCTTAGTGATGTGTATGTAGCTCGGTTCCAACTGCTTAAATGCCTCGAATTCATGGCGCTGTAATGCTCCATCCGGAAAACAAACACACGCATCGCAGGCGGGATGATAACAGGACGCCGCGTGATATATTGTCCAACATTTGCTTAGTTAGCCGACGCATAAACAAAAGGCTTTGAGCTGCAAACTTTCGGGCGTACTTTCACTGAATGAAATTTATATATCTAAATACAGCTATTATCCGAGAAAACCTAACAAAATTACGAAAGATGAGCGCGATAAATCTCTGTCTGTTTAGAGGGAAGATCGTAGGCATCAAAGGCAACAACGTACGTAGTAACGTTCGAGACCAAGTCGGTAGAAATCTCCAGAGATATGTACCAAGTTCTCGATCACGATTAGCAGGGGAACCCTGGCTATACCACTGGCCACAACCTCATCTAACCAGTCCAGCAACCAATCTAACAACACCGGTTTGGAAATGGCCAATTGGCTGGGATTAGAATATCGAAATGCGTGCGGATCAGCAGGGCAAATTTCCATCCAGGGAGCAATTTCGTTGGATGACGAGAACCTACATCTACCTAGGACTATCAACCGTTTTCCCAGTGTCACCGTGGGGGACTATTTAAGTCGTTACCCCCCCCCCCCCAACCATGCCAGGTATGTGCGTGCAATAAGTTATTATACTGCATGTAAACGACAGCGTAAAAAAGAGTGTATCAAAAATGACGATAGCTACTCGTATGACTAACAAACTATCCCGGAAGTCTGGGTTTTAGTGAACCACCCCGTAGACAAGAGAACTGCGTACGCATGTTATTGTTGTAGGACGTTTGTTGTACGACTCCTTCGACGGCTGAGTCAGCCGGTTCGGTTGTTGGCCCCTTTTTATTATTATGCATTTCCATTTCCAGCGACGAAGGGGACGCGAGGTGAGGCGATGGCAATGCAGCCGTATAGATCGGTGATGTATTACATTTTTATGATGCCATCGACTTGTCAATAGCATACCCGGTGTAATTAAATAATGACGTCGCCTACCAAATACGTGAAACTAGACTTCTTATATGTTCATTTCTCTGATTGCTTTCATGCTTCTAACGTTATTTGATTAGAATGTTTGGTTTTATTCGATTTATCTATATTTATTTAGAATTTAAAGGGCAGGAGGAAAATTATCGGGTAAATAGTCTGATTGATTATTTGCTAATAGTATACCGACAGAATTATTCATTTCTAAACCAAATAATTTTTCAAATACATATTATCTATTCGCATTATCCTATTATCAAATCAATACTAAGAAATTTTAGAAAATTATGCTGAATGATTTTCATATGTTCCAGAGAGATTCTTGTTAGTTCTGATTCCCTTTCAGAAAGTTTGGCTTATCAGTCTAACTGAAGGCAAGATAGACTTTAGCCTAGTGTACGTCGAACCGAGCAGTCCCGTGCCACAAACTCCTCGGTCAGCTTTGCTCTACGTACATGTTTGTTCAGCTCGTCAGCCGGCACCCGCAGCTTGGTATCTCCTAGCCGGCTAGCCTGTTAACCGACCGATGGAAGCCCATGAGATTTAGTAAATCCGAGAGATTAAACCATTATGCCGGCTGGTTCTCCGTTTCTCCGGAGGCGAGAAACAATAAGAAATCGGGCCGCAAGAAAACTGCCGAGACACAACACATAATCTGACCACTGGCGCTGGGTTGTCTACTGGAAAATTGCAACTAAAAACTCGAGTGCAGTTTATACGATATGTGGGCATATGGGAAACACTTCAACCACGTGCTCTGGCCATACAAATAATCCCCATGGGAAAATTCCTCCACAATTTACACCGGCTTACATACGTCTAGTTTCGTTCAACGGGCTTGTTCGGTTGAAATATAATGAACAAGAAAGTGCATTTTTTCCAAGGACATCCTTGCACATGTGCGTGTCGCGCCTGCGTTGATGGTGGGCATGTGCCAGGTATGCTCAGCAAGTACCAGCATACCCCGCCACCGGACACCCAAACACCAGATGCGCCGAACCTCCGAAACACACGCATCACCTGTGCACATGCAGACCGCGGTCGTCGAGCGCCCATTTGTTTACAATTTTACATCGGGCAAACATCTTTACGGGCTTTAATTGAAAGCAGGTGCTACCCGCACGCACCACCGCACACCTGATATCCTCATCGTGTTATCTAGATTGGAGTTGCTTCATCGAGTACTCTTTTTTAATGGATTTAGTACATGCGTGGGATAGTTTGAGGTAGAAGTTTTTATATAGGAAAATATGGAAACTAATACAGAAGTTATACAGACAGACATACTTATATTAGTAATGGTTTCTGAATCAAATTATTATAGTTCTTGTGATGAAAATAGTATATTAGTAGCAGAAGAACGGAAAACGCATGGTTACCTCCCGGGGAACCACTCTAACGGGAATGTTTCCCTATAGGGGAAAATTTGTCCCAAGCCTCAAAGAGATTCACCACCATTGCTGTAAGGTACACATAACTTAAGGTTTTTCATATAAAAGAGATCCTATCTCTGGACAGAATTAACCCACATACTTCCTTGGATGATTCCTTGCCAAGGAGGCTGTATTCCAAACCTTTCGCTGACTTACACGAGCAGATTATGTGCTGGAACGTCTCTGAGTCCTTCGAAGATACTCGAAGGATGCTTGAAGGTTGTTTTATTAGACGTTTTGTCTGCCTCATGCCGGATGCATTTTTCCAGTGTTTCTGTCTTTCTTTCTCTTCCCATAGATGAATCAATCTCTTCAACGCATGAATGGTAAGTCCACAGAAAGGATCTAGTCCCATGAATGTGGTTCTTGTCTCTGTCTTGGCTTGTTTTTAACAATGTTATTGCCAGGTATGCCTTTATAGTCTGGAACCCACATTTGTTGTTGTTGTTTTTAATCAGTTGCCTAATAGTAAGTTATATGGGAAATCATACGCCAGGTTTCAGGCAGGGATTCAAGACTTACGAGGACAGTAAATGAGATCTTCTTACAAGTAGACCAGAACTAACTGCTTACGGATCAGGTTTTCATTCCAAAATTACGTTCTGATATCAGATGACAGGCCATTGGGAGAAAGCAGAACAAGAAAGTATTGTATCAGATTTATAATATAAGACATCCTCCTGAATATAACTAGAGTTCGTTTCACTAAAAGGAAGTTCTAGGGAATAACTTTGATCGTTAAGAATTCCAGAAAAGATCTTGCAAATTACCAACGCCTGACCCCTTAAAGACCGTTCATTTACCAGTCTAAGGGAAACAAAAGAAACGATTTCCCATTAATGGGACACGTCTATTGTGCATATGTACACCACATACCGGGCAAGTAAGCAAAACGCCTATCTAATGCATTTATATTCGATTATTGTTCTTGAAATGTATTCTGATTGAAAAGGCGTTGAGTCTTTTTTCTGCTGCAGCGGCGCTTTGCTCATGCGCGCCGCCGGCGAAATTGCACACGAACCGACATACACATGCATTCGCATGCATGGTAACGTATAATAAACCCCAGCCGAACCCAATTGTTTCGCACAATGGCGGCGAGAGGGCTACGGCAGGTTGCCGGCGAATGACCAAAACAAATGGACGAAATGAGTTTATAGAATTCGTCGTACGACATAATAAACGCTGCAGCCGTTTATTTCTGGCAGCCCATGGCATTTTCTCGTATTTGATAATACGTGACCGTGTATCGTGCAGATGGTAAGCGGAGGAAAAGAAATGCGTCACCTTAGCGTACGCTAATCTTATCCAATGCGATGGCATCCCCTTGCAACCTGCGCAAGCGCCCACTACTTAGTTTATTCGTCATTTTATATTATTAACAATGCAACACGTATGTGGGTCACACAAGGTAGATTGCGCCCTTTGGTGGTGTAATAGCGCACCGTAAACGTCGCGCTTCGAACGGGCTGTAAATCAGCGTTTTGGGCCGCAAAACTCTCTCAGCCCACTGGTAATTAAGTTTCGCCGCGCAGCATTTTATTGTTCGACGGTCGCGGAAAAAATCGGCCGAGATGAGCCATAAAAGTCCGCCTCGGATTTTTCAGCCGCGTAGCATAACGTTGCGTTTATTACATATTTACGCGGCACTCTGTTTTAAAATTCTTTTTAATGACAATGCGCTAATAATTTGAAGGCGCGCAAGTGTTTCAAGTTTCGGTGCACTGTTTTATTCTTTTCTGTTCCTTTGGCTTGGGTCCCGTTATTTTGGTTATTGCAATATTTTTATTGCTTTCCCGATGGATTAACCGCAATTAAAGTTTGCTGTAATTACCTTGAAATGTGCTGGTCAAGATGCAACTGAAAGAAATTGGTGATTATTAAAAAATTCTTCTCAACTTTTCGAGATCTGATAGACTTTCTATTCTGAATATGATTTTAGAATCTGTAAAAATCGGATATTTATTGTTTCCTTGTTTCCTACAATTATGATTTATACATTAAGATGACGTAAGAACAAACATGTTCCAAAACATACAGAACCATATCAGAGTACTATTGTTGCCCGTGCTGCCAGCTCTAACAGCAGCGTGTTCAAAAGCGTCATTTCCACACTTGTACCTTTAAATACTATTAAAATCCGAACAAACTATGTCCAATCAGTGTTAATCATAATAATATTAAAAACAAATTATATTTAATTGATTACAAAAACTAGCACTAGCAACAAAAGCATGAAATCCATCAATCAATAAGTGCATTAAACGAAATTAAATTTCAATAAATCGGCAAGCGCGTTGTTTGATCGCTCATTAAAACGTCGGACGTTATCTCTCTGACGCCGGGGTTTGAACGGCGCCCAGCGGCCACTAATGACGGGTTACAAAGGGGCCCAAAAACACAAGGACCCATTCACGCGCGCATGTGCCGGAATGCATTAAACCACCCATCAAAAGAAAAAAAGCAGGCGAGCGATCACATAATTGGTGTCCATTTAGTCCCGAATCTCGGAGAAACCGCACGCAGGATACTGATGGGACTGCATCATCATTGGGTTTTGTTGTTTCCTCCGATCTCGACGGATGCATTTCGGACGTCCGACCGCGTGTTTTTCGGCGAACGCACGCCACGCCGCGCCGCGCCGCAGCTCGTAAAAAAATGGCAGGTGCTCGGTTTCGGTCAGCGGCTACCTAACTCACCTGGCGTTTTTCGGGCCGCGCGCAGCTTGCGTCGCTTTATCCTTGTCGTACCCAGGCGACAAGAAATCCCACAAGTGAATTCACACTGTGAACGAAAAATCCGAAAAGATGCTACAGGGACAGATGAAGGAACTACTCAGATTCAGGTCAAAAATCGAGAGATACATCTCTTCAACACAAACTGAGGATGTGATTGAACAAATAATAGGATGATTTCAATGTGTCTTAATTGTAATGTCGGATGGTTTAACATTTTATAATTTTATTTCATTGTCATTTTGATAAAATTTAAAAAAGTATTTCCAAGATTTTCTCAAATTAAATAGATTTAAGAGGCAAAGATATGTTCAAGAAGTTGCCTAGTTTTTCCTTTATTTAACAAGTTTGACATTGTGAAATTAATTGTAAGTTAAACGCAGAGAATTCATTTCAATTTATAATTGAATATACTTTTTACTAGACTGTACAGGGTATCCTCCATTTTCTTTCAATTTAAGTTTCAATCCAAGTATTATATCGTATATAAGCTTATAAACTTATAAACAAATGCATACGGAGTACGGAAACTTTTGCAGTTGTTTATGCACACAAACTTTCCCAGTTTCTTAGGTTCCATGTCCTTTCCCGCCAAAATTTCATTCGTCGTTCCAATATTTTTTTTTAAATTATTTTTAATAATTTGTGAAATTTAACTTAATTTAACAAGTTGAGGTAAAGAAGAAGTTGCCTATTTTTTTTTCTTTCTTAAACAAGATGATTCATTCTAATTTACTTTCGATTGTACTCGTACCTAGTTCACCCTTATTTTCCTAGCAATTCAAACATAAGTATATATAAGGGTATAAGCATATAAACAACTTCATAAGATTACTTCCTTTTTTTCTGTGCAAATTTCCCGTATTTCTTAGTTCACATATCTTTTTCCGTCAAAATATCACAACCATAACATTTAATCAAAGAGCAGAGACCTCCAAAGAACATTTGTTGTGATCTAATAGATCAACAACTATATTATGCTATGAAGAATTGTTGACGTCAGTCATTATTTCAAGTCTAAATGTTAATAACCAATCAAAATGTAGTTAACATTGATCTTTACCGTGTGTGGAACAATTTGGTAATGTGCTCTCATTTCTCGCCGCTGTGATTATTCAAGAGCAAAGTTGCTAACAAGTTTCGATATCTCTTGTCAAGCGGAACACTGGACCGATTTTGGAACTAGACCTAGAGCGATTTATGACACCCGCGATCGGGTAATGCAAAATAAATTTACATAGAAAACGCATAAAAACACAAAGCATATTCGAATGTTATTTTAATCAACAATTATTTCATGATGTCATGATGTAATGTGACATTTAAAAATTAGGTAGTGCATAATTATGTGCTAGTGTAATTTGTTAACTTTATTTTAAATAGCTTTCTACTTATGAATAGATGTTAAATCTCTTAAAATTTATGGAAGCTGTAATTAAGTTTATATAAACTCAACCTAGGACAATAATTTGAAATAGTTGAAATAGAACAAGCGTTTTGAAGTAATCATATGACGAAATCATCAAGCATGCGTCAAAATCCTTTGCAGCACGCTTATACAAGTTATTAATGAAACACAATAATATACATACTTTGGAATAAACATCTTCTAAAACATACGTAAAAGTAGCGAATGATACTCGTGTGTAAACGGCAATTGGTGCACTTGATGTCAGCGTGTCCAAAATCACAGTTTCCTACCCTTGTATCGTTATATAGTATGTTTTGTTTCTAACCACAAATAACCGAATAAACATTATTCAGAATTAGAGATAATGTTCCTAATTTATTATTAAATTAGTGAGGTATTTAGTAAGTAAGTTATTTGTTTTTAATTTTATTAGAGGTTAACCTAAAAAATGTTTTGTCTACCTGCTGTGGTATCTTGAAGCAGTTCAACAAGGTATCAGGTCAAGATAGTTGGCTGAGAATCTGAAAATAGAAGCAAATAAAAGATTCTCATTTCTATTTCTCAAGTCTCGAGACTCTTAACTGTAAACAATTTTTTGTAGGCCCTGGTTTTCTACCTGCAAAAAGTCCCACACCCGCGCCAACGAAACACCATCGCCGTCGGCATTATCATCATCGGAAAGGTGGAAGTTTCCAGACAAAGCCAGCGACACAAAAGCACTGCTCAACTTGCTTTCACAATAGCAATAATAAGTTGCTGCACAAGAAACAAGGCAAAACAAGGAAACAAGAGTAAAAAATGATTGTAAAATACTGTGGGAACTGTGGAATTGTTGTTATCATATAGAAAAAGTTGCAGAGGACAGACGTCAGAGGAGAGACGGGAGAAAAGAGATATTTACTTCCTTTGAAGGGTTACCTAACCGGAAAACCACATAAGTAAATTACGCCCAGTTACGCTCTCTGCTGGTGCGAAAAATGATATCGGCCACCTTACGATTGAGTTTAAGGTGTTGTTTGACCGTACTTGATGTATGTATGCCTAGAGGGGGAGTACGTTTCCGGCGAAAAAACGCTGAAACACGAGTGGATTGCAAACAATTTAAGGCAGTGTCCGCGGCGCGAAAGGTGCATGCACGGACCGGGGCGCCGACGAACCGAACCTGTTCGAGCGCGCATCTTGATGGCGCGCATGTGCCAGTCCTCGGATGGCAGCAGCTGCCCCTCGTGTCGACGACTTATTACGTGCAATACGCACCTGGCTCCTACGCCATCAATTTACCTGAGGTGCGCCCGCTGCTGCTGCTGCTGCTGCTTGGGGCCCGCACACCCGGTGCCCACTTTCGTGTGAATTCGAAGGATGTTAATACGTCTCTTACTTGAGGAGATGAAGTCTAGTCATGGCCTATTTACTCAAGTACCCGTTTTTTACTTCATTTGTGCACAAGAGACAAGTTTATGAACATCCGGACTACATATAATTAGTTGCTTATTTTGGGTTTTGAGTATACTGATCCTGGGAATACTTCCAGATAGTTAACATTTATTAAAGACTCGTACCGAGCACTAAATGCTTGAAATGTCCTATATTCAGTTTTAAGACAGACTAGAATTTCTATCAGATAGCTGAGGGTATTCCTCGTTATGTTCTAAGTTCTAGCAGAGGTCGGCAACTTCCCACTAGGAGATTAACTGTTGCATATTTGACAGGATCCTTATGAGCTAATTCCCTCCTATAAAGGATTGCCTACCCCTTGAAAACCTCTTGTTAGTACCCCCTCGTTGTATCAGATTCGTATTAAACTTATACTTCAATTTTCCAAATCCCATAACCTTAATTACACATATTTTTACTTGAACCTACTTGCCAAGGCACTAACATACCTTAAACTCAGTCGTTGAACCTTCTATCCACTCTCAAAAACTCTATTTACGTCTCTTACTCCAAGTTCTTCAGTTAAATCAACGTCTTATAGAAATCCCATAGAACCCGATTCCCATGAGGGCGTTTGTTGTTACTACCCGCTTGACACGTCAACCTCGAACCTTGGACCCTTCCTCGAGACTTGCTTGAGAAGATGCTGCAATTTGTCCCAGCAACCGCGGTAATATTCGTAACATTTGCAGCTCTCGCTCGCACAAAAAGGGTCAGCGAAGGTCCTCCGAGTGTGGTAGCCGCAACGCAGAACCCCTTCTATACTAGTTTCGGGCGCAAGAGGCGCGCCTTGCCATCTGCCGTACGATCGCGGTGTGGCGGCGATCAGCTGTCGCGCGTGTTGAAAAACTTTTTTGTGTCTGTCAATGCCCAAACAGCGTTTTTTCTCGCCATGATCCACCTCTGGTCGTACAATTTGTCGTAAATTCGGAACGATAATCGTATCACCACGCTCGTGCGCTACGCCGCGCCGCAAGCGGTACCAGCAGCCTGTGCTAGTTTTAATCAGAATCAGAAGCCGCGTAATTATCCTCATTTTTTCTTGTATTTTACATCCTCGTGGAGTTCTTGCCGAAGTTTGGACATTTTCGGAAGGAGACGACGCGAAAAACTCAAAGGGGCGAAACTTTTCTTATAAGCGCGACGAAATGAAAAAGTGGTAGTGTTGGCGGGAAGAGAAGAGAGCCTTGGGAGGCTGGGCATCACCTCCCTGGGCCCGTCTTCCTTGAATCTAAAACGGAGGACGCCTGTCTTTTGAAAAGTTTGCATAACTTTTTTTTGCGAAACTCCTTACCAGTACGCTCTAACTTTATTTCGGCGTTGCAGTTGTTGTTGCCACTTTGAGATAAATTATTTGACAGTCGTTGAACCTGGAAACATCTATCACCGAAGTGTTACCCTGTTACAACTCGGGGAATGTAATATTGGCTGGTGGATTGCAAACGGCGACAGAGTGTCCAAATCGAAATTGGAAACGTTTCCTTGGCTCGCTCCGAGTTTCCTTGTTTTTGCAGTGCCCATAAAAGCAATTTGAACTTTTTTCCTCGCTCCTCGTCTATTCTGGGAGTTTTTAAAGGTACAGCCAACGATGTGCGCTCCAACGCGTTATTGAAAATGTTTGGGATCATACTCTAATTTGAATATGTTTGAAATTGCGTTGTTATGGTAATACGTTTCAATGGGGTGAGTTGTACAGCAATGACAGATTTTCGAGGGTATTCAGAACTTCAAAACATCGCTTCCCTTAATCAAAGCTCCACTAGATCCACTTTTTCCTAGTAGGACGGTTTCAAATTAACATGCAAATT
Organism: Weissflogia rhopalogaster; assembly: GCA_019419845.2. Taxonomy (NCBI): domain Eukaryota; kingdom Metazoa; phylum Arthropoda; class Insecta; order Coleoptera; family Staphylinidae; genus Weissflogia; species Weissflogia rhopalogaster. Next base: position 15,260 of record WSZQ02138600.1, read on the forward strand.
TTAATTGATCTCACAATATGCCTAATTCCATCTTCTAGCCTCATAAATTAAGTATTCTCAGCGTTCACGTTTCGCAACCAAAACATTAACAATTCAAAATGCTTTTTCTTGGAAAAGTGTGGCCGAAATCAATTTTACTTGTGAAAGTAAGAAAATCCTTTTCAGATACACCAATTTATCTCTATCTTTCCCTCACTAACTCCACTATATGATGGTCGGAATACGGAGTAGAATGGGAAATGGCTATTTGTAAATCTCTTCAACAGAAACCTCAGTAACGCAACTTAGTGGAAATATAACTACGAGGATAATCAATCAGTGATTGACCGGCGTGTAATCAGTGGGGCGATTTCAAGAAAAAAGCGTCTTAAATCGACTCAGCGTCGCGTGAGCACTCAAAAATGAGTAATGAATGAGACCCTATTAGATAACTTGGCTATTTTGCACAAATACTCAATAATTAGAATGTAAAATTTTATTTTTTTACTTACAATGTCAGAGTTATCAGTAATAGAATTTAACCATTGTTATTATAGGATATTAAGGAATAAAAAAATATTAAGGAATAAAATGTATTCAACAAGTCATATTTCAGCATATTCTTTATTTAATAATCTATAAAATGGTGTAGAGATTATTATTATCTTACTTGTGTACGACTCGACTCTTGTGTACGATTTTGTGGGGTATATACGAGCGCGTAGTGGATTGCATGTAAATTGCCCTTACTCCTACATATCGACAGAAAGAATAAAGTCTACCCCTGATAACTCTATATAAAAAGGAAAATTTGTAATTCTAAGTACTGATTATAAACGCAGGAGGGTCAAGCTATCTAATGCTATATCATTCATTCCGAAAGCACTATTTGAAATACGCTAAAATTCATGATAAAAGACGCAAAATGTGTATGTTTATCGCTTACTCGGCGCTACGTCATTTTAGGACGGTTTTTTCTGGAAATCGCCCAATGTTTGTCGGTTAAGTAATCACTGCCAATCGTTCCGTGAATGAATAACAACGGAAATGTAATAGACAGGAGAATCATTTTCTAGTAAGCTATATTGATGGAACTCGATCAACTTCCAAGCAGGAAGCCAAGGAAAGTGGTTCCTCGACGAAGAGCAAATGATCTTTGGTGGAATTTCCATAGGAATATCCAAAGGATTTTCCATTGAAAGAGCAAATTGGAGTGCATCAGATAATTTATAAATTTAGTTTATGAAAACAAATTGTAAATACAATGTGTTTATTCAATTGAAACTCCTGTAAAATCCTTCAAAATCCTATCAAAAGTTGTTGGTATTACGAGAGTGGGTAATACGGAGCAAACTTTGCAAATTGCAGTTTCATGTCGGGTTTGCATACGCAAAACACTCGTCCCCGAAATCCTGTGCAAACTACAACACCGGAGTACCGCACTCCTACAGTTGTTTCGCGCAACGCAATTGTTTTACACTCGGATTAGGATTAGCACAAAATGGTCCGGTCGCGTTTGTGGAATTTTGGCACACAACAACAGGAAAATCTCTATGTTATACAACCGCTGTTATTCCGGGTTCTTTTGCTTTGAATACGTAGAATAAACCCTACGTCAAATCATTGTTTGCATACGAAATGAAGGCATCGAAAAATGTATGCAGTTTGCCAGCAACATGCAACATTGCAAAATGGCCGATACTTCCTCTCTGTTATTGCAATTTAATTATAACATCGTCGGTGGTGAGGTAAAAAAAAGAAATTACGCTCAAAGTAAATAGCTCGTATCTATCTTTTGAGTTTTCCGCGAATACTCGCCGGGGCGAGAAGGCCTTCGATGCAATTTCATTCCTCGACTGCAATCTGCGTTGGCGATGCAAAGATCTACGTCTGTAGCGGTGACTTCTCCCTCTGGATCGCGAGGGGTAGTGATGGTGGAGGGAGGGACAAAAGGCAGTAATGGAATTTCATTACTGCGGTCTAATTACATTCTATAATACTTGGAAGGAGCGAGGAGAGTAGTGGCACGGGTCCATGGATGAGGAGGACACATTCCGGACGTGTAAAGTGTGCTAGCCCTCAGCAGCCTCGAGATTGTAGGAGCTACCAAGTTTGGACGCATAAAACTAGAAATGGATGTAACGCGCAGTAATAAGCGTAATTGGCGGCGGTGGCGGCCTAGTGTTTGATAGTACTCGGATTGTCCCCGTGACTCCTAGAGCTACGAACCATGTTATTGTGTTTCCTCGCGTTATTTCATTAACGTGGCATCATGTTAAACTGGTATTTTAAGTGGACGTTTAGACAAAGTATTATAATTTGTAAAATTGTGAGGCGTTTGGATTGTTACTGAAGGAGAGAGTTAGGTAGGAGTGGCGTTGAAATGGGAAGGAAAATTAAGACAGAGAAGAAGGGATCAGATGGAACTGAATTGCAATGAAAAGAGGAAAAGAAGAAGAGAGTAAAGAACGTTTTGGAATGGACGGCGTATTTTTGGGAGGAGACAGAGCATAGTTAAAGAACAAAAGAAGAAGAAGAAAAAGGGAAGAGAGGAACAAGTGGAGGACTAGGCAAGAGGATTCGAATAGAACGATGTAAATTGATAGGTAGCGAAGAACAAAGAATGACAAAAAGAGTTGGAAAAGGAAGGCTCTACGACCTCTCAGTTAAAAGAAAAGGAAATGGAATGATTGAGGGTAGAAGGATATTAATCGACGACAACATCAGGAAAGCAAAGAAAAACTGATAGGATGGTAAGGCTGGAATGGTTGTACCAGATACTCAGATACCCTGGTGTATCCCTGAAAGACCCTTAGATTCGATAAAGTAATTTTAAATAATTCGGCATATTGTTTCAAGTATCATTTCTTTCTGTTTCTGTCGAAACACAAAGAAATTTATCTACAGAACCATTTTACACTCGCCTTTAAGTACTTGACGCCTCTGCAACAATAACTTATTATCAAATGGAGTTTTAAGTCCGTAAGCACTTCCCAACATCGGAATACAACGTGCTTTATTGCGTCTCCCTTTTTCCCGTTTTTGCTTCGGGCACATATCTTCGCATTGCTGCTGCTCCGGCCGTTGGCGCTGGAAGAATTATATGTAGGTTTCTTTTTTTTGCCCCGCTGCTGCCTGCTGCCTGTCGTGTATATATGTGTGTATATGCGTTTGAGTGTGTGGGTATGTGAGCAATGTGGGGAAGAGTGCCTGGTCGATAGACGCCACCGCCAACCACCCACCCTATTTGTATGGGACCAATGGAGCAGCCGGGGAGGGGAAAAGGGAGTGCGCCCGCTGCCGCCTCTGCCGCGTTGCTAAAGCATCGCCTCCGCAACCGCCGCCGCGCCTGAAATACTCTCTTTCCGCGCGACGGCGTTGCTGAAGAACCGGCACCCCGACGACGGAGGCGGTGGATACTGCTCCCACAGTTTGCGGGAGTTTGTTTTGTTGCTAGGCGCACGCCAGACGACTTGCAAACTCCTTGAATCTTAATGCGTTGCGATCCTGCGTTTTTTTTCGAATCTAAATTTCCACGTTTTCCAATTGCTGATTACTTATTAAATTATTTACAATGCCGGGGAATATACCCAATGATTCATTGGCAATATTCGTGATTGATGCAAATATGCGTGGATTATTAATGACGGCTAATGCTAGACGTACTAATTTTGTTGTTTACTTATTGTAAATTGGATTCCAGTTGATTAGCACTATTTTATTGCTTCCTTTGGCTATGGCTATTCGTTTTATTACTACCATTTTGGTATATCATTTAATCAAATAGTAAAGTTTTTCAGGTGTTTAGGAAATTATTTAAATAATTGACCATATATCACAACTTTTAGAGCACGTTCCGGAAGCAAAGTTGATTGAAGGCGAAGAAAGTTGAGAGTTGCCGCCCCTCTCGACTTTTGAGGCGGTATATCATCACGGCAAATCTGGGTAACATGTCGGTTATCGGCGATCATGGCGGCCGCCCTTTTTTTCTTTGGATTGCGTGGCACTCGGTTATTCGATGTCAAGGCTAGAATACCAACGTTCTGCTACCCCTTTTTTCTTCGTTGCTAGGGAGCAAAAAATAAATGGCTGCTATCAATATTTAACTCCGTCATTTTGAGCGTATTTAATGAGATCTGCAGAGAAGGACGAAGATGAGGGGGAAAGTTTCAAGAGTTAATTAGTAATTAACTGATTTTATAATGGGTTGTATAATGTTTAATTCGAAAATTCGACGGATTTATATTTTGTTTGACAGTAGTTAAGGATATCAGTGTAACTTTCATCGTTATCTGAAGTAATCATAAAAACATCTCTGCAGTATCAATATACAACCAATCCCATCAAAGTACCCAAGGCCCTATAAATTGGCCCAGTAATATTTGTAGTGGCAAGGATAAAGTCTAATTAGTCGTCTTAGGGATGCCCAGGTTCATCCTTAAGATGACTAATGACTAACTGTGTCATCTCTTTAGAGTTATTACTCTGCTACAGCCAGGTTGTTACTACACAAAGGAAGTTTGGTATTCGAGTATTTCCTCAAGTCATTCCCCTCGTGAATTACCCATTTGGGGTTATTTTCAATATGTTATTTCGCAGGAAAACTTTTTAATGCTTCCAGGACCATACATATTGATTTAAATACATGCTATTATAGTCTGTTTGCAAACTGAGTCTGTAGCGTTTTTGGGGGTATGATTGGATGTCTGCGAATGTGGGCATTTATCGGAATATGTGGGAAATCGCGCGCCGGTTGCCATGACGTCCTGCCGGGACTCCCACACTCATACACTTATCCATACACTCACATACATGAAGTCTCATCCTACCAGTCTACTACAACAGCCACCATCCATGGCTCGCGATCCCCAAACTCCCAAACCATTCCATACACACCCCTCCTGCATGCTGGCAAATTCTCGTCCGGGCAGGAGAGAGAAAGAGGGGTTGCACAAATTACGAAAAAACAACAGGCTTTACATCCGCCCGTTTTTCGACTGGAAAACCAGACTTAACACGATCATAACCACCGCCAGCATGGGCAAACCAGCAGGCCCAACATGTTTGCACATTCGCATGCAGGGCAGCCGTGGTGGCTTGGCAGGCAGCAAACGATCATTTGCTAGCCATTAGTCGCGCACCGACCTGAATATTACTCAGGCGCGGATTTCCGCTCTTCCGGTTTCCATTCCATTTTTCACGGTGTGCGAAGTAATCCCGCCACTGCGGCTGCGATGATTTAGTTGCTAGACGCACAAATGCAAAACAATTTTCTCGCTTTTAGCGTCCTCACGTCCGATGCTTTGGTAGGAAAAAAAACACATTTCGCGAATGTGTGTACGCAAATAAAGTCGACGATGCAAGAGAGGCATGAGTGCGCCGGAGAGGTTTGCAAATGGCTGGCGCGCAAACAGGAAAAAGAAGCGTACGCCCTCGCTGATCCACTTTTTCATTGCAACACCTATTCTATGGAGAGAGGTGCTATTGCTTTCATTCTTGGCGAAAGCAGATTGCGAATCTTGTACGTGCCTTTGAAAGGGCGTTCGGTAAAAGGGATTTGCTGGGGGTAATGTTTGCATTGCTTTTGAGTGAGCGGAAGCTAGGGCATCAATATTGATTTAACATAGAACTAGTACACATTTGGCGGGTTAGCAACATTTATTTCACCGAACCTAAACTAACCTAACCTAACCTTTCATGGCAAAACTGTCAATTAGTTAAACAGATTCCTGATGGTATCTTGCTCTTGGAGAATCAAATATTGAATAGATTTTAACCATAATTGCTTAGGGACTGACCAATTAGAACTTGTTCTGAAGCCTACCTACTCAGAGACTGACCTAGATTTCTTGAAATTAAATTATTAAGTACGTGCAACTACTCAAAGAATTAGTTAAATATTTGCTAATATTCTTATATTGGCCAAGGACCATCAGTTCTTAGAATAATCTGAAGCTTACTTTACTGAAATATTGCCTAGGTTAAAATATAAGCCTGCCTAGCTATAACTACCATCAGTTCTATAACTACCATCAACTTGTGCTAGTCCCTTAAACATATCTCAGATCTGGACCATTACATCTTGAATTGATCTTCCCTCGGCAACTAAATAGGGTCTGCCCAATTCGAATTGATAATCTATATTTCAGGGAATTATAATTTACAACACAACCTGAAAGGAACTGCAGCTGCAATAAGCTATATGCGTTTTATACTTCGTTAAATGCGTTAGAAACTATGTTACCCACCATAAATACTACGTCAAATACGTTAAAAAGGGTTAAATCTAACATTAAATGCATCATATGTGGTAAGCAGTGCTAAATATTTCGTTTACCGGTATAAATACTACATTAAGTGCGCAAAATACAAGATTAAATGTATTAAATCAATTAAATCCTACGTTAAATGAGTTAAATACGCCGAAAATGACTTAGGATATCACGCGTAAACTGAGGAGTCCATTGCGTTCCGTGCATGCAGCGAAATATATATAGTTAAATGCGTAAACAACATCAGTAAAGTTTCAAAATATATATTTTATATTTCTTACCGAAGAACTGTCAGATCATAAACTAATAAAGCTGAGTTAATGACTAACCAATCAAAATTATTCCCAACAAAATCCCCGATAACACCAATATTTTGGCGGGTATAAAATATCATATTGATTTACTAAATGAATTCTAAATATTAAGACTAATTATACGAATAGTTATGCATGATTATCAGCCGCAATCAGCGTACGATTTAATAGGTAAAATTAGATTATACAAGCAATTGTTATGCGCAGTCGGATTGCAGCAAATCACGCCCGTTAGTTAATCAATCAATATCAATTTGTTTTTCCTTGTTTCGGCGAATGCGCCGAATTGAATATAAATTCTCGTTTGCACGGGCGTGACTGGGCGAAGGGCGGTGGCGGCGGTGATAGGTTAGCGGCGGCGGCTCGTAACAATCTGCTCTCGCGAACTACCGCCGACAGCGCCGAACGCATCGATTCTCATTAAACAAACGCTTAGGCTCGCCAACCGCAGCCGCCACCACTGCCAACCTAGCCGCCCCAGCTCGGTCATAACTTCGATCATAGTTTGCAACCGCCTTCGAATACTTAATTAATCTTCTCCACCATCGAGGCGTTAAAGGAAAGTGACTTTCTGACAACCTGGGAGCTCGTTCCTAAGTAGTTTTATTATCTATTAGTTTTGAAATGCGGTTATTTTTACTGTACAGTACGTTGATGTTTTTTATGGGTACTTGTTCTTTCTGAAATAATAATAAATGTGTTATACAAGGTAAAACTCTACGTTAAATGTGTTAAATACTACGTTAATTGCGATAAACATTGTTAAAGTACACGAAAAATGCTACATTCTACTTTAAATGACGATTGGACTAGGTTAGTGTTATAAAAAAAGCGTTAAATACTTCGTTAAATGCGTTAAATATTACGTTAAATGCTTTAAACTGGGATTTTGTTAGGTGTTCTCGGAACGGAATATAGATGTCAGTAGGTGTTTTTACGTGGTATTTGTCGCAAGGGGGCGTGAAATGCCAGCCATTTTATTAAAATTGTAAATTTCGCTTAAACATTGCGCGTGAGAGACGGCTGCCTGCGCCGAATGGAGTGCGAAGTGCTTTTCGAGATTTTCCGTGTCTCGCCCTCGCTGTCGCCGACATTGATGGATGAGTTTGCGCTAACGTAATTCACCGTGGCTCTGTCCTGGCGTGCACGCCAGAACCTGGCCGAAATATTCCACAACACGTAAGCGCTTTGGATTTTGACGCCGAGACGGAATCCTCACAGCAGGCGTACGCCAAAATGGATAACAGCTTTGTAGGTAAATGAAAATTGGTTTGCCGAGGAGCCTTGGAAGTCCTTGGAAGCGTAGCATTCTCACAGCAGAAGTCCTTCTTTTTACTCGTCTTTTGTAGCAGTCAATTGTGAGGATTACGGTATTAGAGTATTAGAGCTGAATTTCATTCATTACAATCCCTTCCTCCGGAATCACATTCTGGAGTGTGTTTAGACGCGCGTACCATTTCAAACACTTGGCATTCAGCGTTGTCTCATACTTTACGCACGTATCACTCTAATTGCTACACTTAATGATAGCATAGTGTAATTAAGCCTGCGGCGGTGGTGGGTTGTTGCTCCCAAGAATGGCAAAACGGGCGAAACTCGGAAGTGGCACGTGCCATCATCAAAACGAGGCACCTGGTGTCTAGCTCCCTTGTTTGAACGCAGTTTAGAGGATCAGCCCTTCTCAGAGGAGTTGCCCAGGTTGATAACTGTAAATATATTGCTTAATATCAGTTAGTTTAAAGTTGAGACACTAGAATTCATGCAGGAAATGTCAAAATTTTAATTTTCATAAAATTACATATTACTTCGTATTAGGCAACCCAACCAACTTGAAGGTGCTCATATTACAACTAAATACACACACTATCCCCCTTTAATCGGACCAATGCACATCTCTGTGCATTGTCTCTGCTTTGTACACAAAGTGTAAAGGGTAGAAACGGATCTGGGAACATCCTAGGTTTCCGTCTGCAACGCATTTACTAATATCCATTGTCGGAAGATGTGATTGTATCTATGAGGTGGTTGTAGGTACCTTTCATGATAACGCTTTGAAATGCGTCTATCGAATTTCATCTCGTTGCTTCCTCTTTACGCCATCTTTACACCATCTTCCAACATCTCTCCCGTTCCCACCCTTTCCCTCCCCTCCCTCTCTTTCATTCCAGTCGCCCTTGTCGCAATTAACTTTTTCCACCAGCGTCGGAGATAAAAACCCCCAATCCGACAAATGCAAATTCAAATACAGATCCAGTTGTGCAAGAGTCGTCTTATCTCGGCGCTTTGCGCTTTTGCACCCGCGTAAAAAGCCTCGTTTTCCGGCGAGCGCGTTCGCGCAAAAGGCAATAACCACGCATAACCTGAAAAAGGCAGAAACACCCAAATGAGGAAAGTTTGCCTTGGACTTTTTTCGCTCCTTCCTCCCCTCCCTCTCCCTCAAGTTGTTCGTCGGTTTTCTTTGCTCCTTTCCTGTTCCTCTCCTGATCGACGGGTTTGTGTCTTGGGATGGGTTCAAATTGCAGGGGTTTTAATATATAGCTTGGCTGCCTACATTAGACACAAAGTAGAACAATATTCCTTTTTGGGGGAGGCTGTAAGCAGTGAGCAGGAATTGTCCGGGTTACTCGTAAATGCGATAGGGTAAAAGATGGGGAAATTTATGTGAAAAGTTTTGATCGGCCAATGAATAGAGGCTGCGTGTGTGCGTCGGCGTCATGTGCGCCATCTGTGCGAGCCCTAACAATGTGTTTGACTTTCTAAATGTTGTTAGTGGTGTTTGGGAAAGTTTGACTTTTGAATTTAAGATTGAATACAAATTTTAACCTCAAAATTTAATCTAAACTTATTCTAAAGTTATTATGTTTTTTTTTGTATTCTAGCGCACGTAACTAAAACAAATTTAAGAGTTCTCTTACCTTTTTACTAAATACCAAATAGAAGAAAGTGAAGAGAGTGTATGACTATATAAGGGTATGGGAAGCAAAGATGCAGGGACACCAAAAGAAGGAATGTTTGAAGAAGTGATTGCTGGACAGAATAGGACCCTCCTACTCGAAGAGGAAGTAATCAGAAAAAAAATTACTTTCAGCAGAAAGATGAAATTCCTGATATTTCCTAACCTAACTAATCTCAAACTAAAAATGTTTGTAAGACTTGAAATATGGTCAAATTAGAGTTTAATTGAGTGAAGTCTGAAAGTATTCTCGTTTATCTTTATATTTTGGATCAGATGTTGGGCGTTCCTCTCGGAAATGTTTTCCTGTGGATAAATGTCTCAAAATATTTAGAATAGACTTACGCAAACAGAAGGTAAAAGAAACAAAGAGGTAGAGACACCTAAATAAAGGTCACCTAAAAAAGTTATGTGAAAAAGGAATAGAACTTGTATTAAAAGAAAGAGGAACAATTAAGAAAGAAGTTATGGTCAGTAAGAAATTAATTCTGTCATTTTCCAACCTAACCTCCACCAAATCAAATCGAGCAAACGTTACATTTTCTGGATTTAGAAATATAGTCAGATTAGAGTCTGATTGGATAAAGCCTGACATCATTCATGTTTATCTCCTTTTGCGTCAGATTAATCAATGTTGGACTTTCCCCCAGAACATGTATTATTCCTGTGGTGGAATATCTCTAAATACTTAGAATGCTTAAAATAGTTTATTCCCCCTTATAAAAATATGTGATTAATTAAAACATGAAATTGCGAAATTCTGACCGAGTAAATACCAAAACATCACACGACCTCCCTGAGGGTGTGCAATAGCAGCGCATACTGCCAGAGCTACTGGAACGAGCTGCGTCTGTATTGGTAGCCTGCAAAAGCCAGCAGGGCGTTTTTCGCCGCCGCCGCCGCTACCGGCTGCCGGCATCGCATCGGCAGAGAGGTTACTACCCTATAGCCTTGCCCGGGCCGCCGCAGCGTGCGCAAACACTACCATCAGCAGCCGGCCGGCAGTACGTATGCATCTGAATGCGCGCGTATGTATGGCGGCGGCGGCAGCGCACCACCCGCCAAGGATAAACACAGTCGAACGTGTCCTTGAGCGTGCGCCTGTTCGTTACCTCCTCCTGCAGTGCAGCAAAACTCGAGCGTATTTTATGGCCGACGCTGCCAACTTCTGCCACACCACATACCCACATACCGCATTATCTCAAACACGCGAAAAACACGCCGAATTCCTGCTGAGCATTTTTTACAATCGCACCATTGCGTATAATACCGTCGTAAAAACGGGAATCTTCCGGAAGTTTTCCGATCACTTTAAGCCAAATTTTCGACATCATTTCAAATTTTCGATCACATTTAATACAAAAAAACGACTTCCTCCTACGTTCATTATTTTTTCTCCTATTTATATTTCGCAATGGTGTTCATCCCGTTTCACGTAATAGTAATCGTGAAAGAGGATGAAAAGCAACCTAAAATTGAGGTTGTAAATTTTACGTTATAAATGTATTAATATTTTACATTGCTGAATGCAATTTCTCTATATTTTACTAAGTTATCTTACAAAAACGAATAATCCAGGTCTCTGCATTTCTTTTTCGACCAGAATTATTTTCTTTTAATTTCTCTTGCAAACACTATAAAAAACGAGATAGCCATCATGTAAGTGTCTAATTATTCAGGGTGTTTTTTGCACCAAAGACCTTGGAATTAAATTATCACTTCCTCCACGTCCTGAGCATATATTTCTGTGCACATGTTGGGTGTAATGTGCTGTGCCTTGTGCTTTAAAATGGGTCTCGCTCATTTAATTGCTCGGTACTTGACATTCTCCACTGTAGTAACTTTATAGCAAGTACTATATGATTTTTTTTAATAACAGTAACGGTAACTGGGTAACCGAACGTCGAAATGCATAGTAGAGAAGATTCCGCATTTTTCTTGAAATAGCCCCAATGTGCAGCGTTGGATTTAATTAAATTTACAACGTGCCACATCCCAAACACAAATGATTTAAGCGTTTAAACTAATTTTCAAAAAAAAATGATGAGATTTTTTGGGCGATCAATACGGTGTAATTTAGCACAGTACGTGCTGTGTTGAGAGTAAAGCGACTTTGATTGAAACTACGTCGTGACACGTTGTGAAAGAGGTAGAAGTGGGTAACCGGAAGAAAAATTCAATTTGACATTTATCGGACGACGGGACGGCCGGTGCCGGTGGGTGCTTGCATAAAGCTATAAATAATGCTATTATGACATGGAATACAGATTGTTGGTAAATATTGCGCGGCTAGTATTAGTCGTCCAGACCAAGTGGTTGATGGTGGTAGTAATGATGGTGGCGAGGAATGTGTTTGCGTATTGGCGGCCGAGCGCGGGCGGTGGCGGCTGTTTTCGTGGTGTGGCTGGATTGGATTGGTTGCGGTGTGTGGTGGCGGCGATGGCGTGCGCCGAGTTTGGATTTTGGATTACGATACCGGACGGATATCATGGATGCATGAAAGCCTAGCCACCCTGTAATAAACCAAAATTTATGCACGTATGCGTGATGGTGTTAGGGGTCTTCCGGCAGGGTGGCGGCTAACTGGAGGCCTGAATTCGTGTTTGAAACAATGACTAACATAAAATAACGGAATGACGGGCGTAAAAAACGTCATTTTTTTAATAGTTGGAGGGGAGGAAATCAGGTAGTAAGTGTTTTTATTTATAGATTTAAGTTGGTGTAATCAAAAAATACAATTATACCAACGTATGTCAAGTGATGATTTGAAATGATTTAATAAATAATGAACAAAATACAGGGAGGAATGAATGTAGCCGTTGTGGTTTAAATAAGTAGGATGTAAGAAATCACCTGGAATTTATAGATTTTATAGATTTAGGTTGATGGGAACAACTTAAAAAGAAAATATTTGGAATAAATGTAATCTTTTAAGGAGAAGGATATAAGGAACATCAAAAGGAAGGATATGTGAAACCAAAGTAGTAAAACTTTGCAATGAAGATCTGTACAGGGGCTTTCAAAGAAGTGAATACCTAAGAAGAAGTACAGAACAAGGAAAAGACATCCCATAGAAGCCCTCCACAGTAAACTGTATGTATTAATACTAAGATCAATGACCTTAGATAGTTTGAGATGATTGATACAGATATGGTAAGAGATCAAACATGATTTGTGGATTAGAAATGAACATTAGAAAACCTGAAAAGGTACTAGATAATAAACGAAGAGAGAATTGGAAGAATAAATGTTAGAAACATAGTTTAAAAGGCTGAAATTAATTTTAAAATATTAAGTCCCAAGTTCTGAATGCAAAATTATTCTTTAAATTGACTAAAAGTGGAAAATCAGAAACAAAAACCTCGTCGGCAAACGTCTGTAGATAATTTCAAAGAAACAATCAAAAAGATGTCATAAAAGATGTGAACGGACAAGGTATTGCAAAGAAGAAGAAACAAAAATGAAAATAGTGATCTTTTCGCAAAAATAAAAAACCTAAAACCAAGAGTAACTAGAAAAAAGGAAAGCTTCACTATAAAATTCAAATTATTGATCGAAGGTATTTGTGTCTGCTTGCAAGTACTCGTGTTTACAAGGAAGGCCATTAGTGTATTAAAGCTGCATAAATAATTCACATAATGTCCAGGATTTCTGGGAATACCAAGTCCTCACTCACCACGTTCACTCGCTTCTACACTTATACCCGTCTCGGGCGTACTCGTACGTAATTGTATGTAATTCGTGCTTCCATATTGGAAAACCCGACTACAATTCACAGTTTACCACATTGAACCGCAATCAATCGATCAAGCAACCAAAGACAATGGGGGAGAAGTACGACTATAACCGAAGCTCCCGGTTTTCTGCGGTTAAGTTCTGCCTGTTGTCCTAGTATAGAACTATATATAAGGTACGTATAATTTGTGGAAATGAAACCAATAACAATGCATTTGCTACCGTGAAAGTCAACCATTCCCAACGCACAAGTTTCCCAACAAAGGCCGTTATCGAACGCATACCATTATCGAATTAAATGACACGCGTGCCACGTGGCGGCTGCGTCCGGATGCTTAGTGGTGCGTTTCGATCTCCTCGGCACTTTTTTCGGTGCGTGTGCATTTTGCATGTCATTATCTAGGCGGTTACTGCCCTTGTGTGAAGTGCATTCGAGCGCGAAAGGGTTGTGCCTGTGTGGCTTGCTGGCAAGGGTTGGAAAGGTTTTTTTTTTGCTTTAGAGTGCATTGACCAAACTTAAATATTTTCCTCTTGGATCTAATCCATGAATTAAGAGTGTTTTTATTGATTTTATTTTATCAAACTCATTAAAAATGAGTTTTGGAGTTTTTTAATGATTTGTTTTTAATTTTTGGTTTACAAAAATTAAGAGTTGTACCAAATGCTTTAAGGTAACGTTACGAAATTCGGTTCAAGTTCAGAAGGCCGAAACGCGACCTCTCATATTCGCAATCGCTGTTGTTGTTCTCATTAATGTAATGCACTCTATTGCATCAACGATTAAACTGCATAAATTACCGCTGCATGCAGCCAGCAGGCTCAATGGAATGGCGTGTTAATTAAGCCTGCTGCGGACGGGAGTGCCCAAACTCGCGACGGACGCGACACCGAAATGGCGGTTAATTGTAATTTTATAGTGTCGTTAAAGTGCGCATGTGTGTTTCTATGTACACGTATATTGTACGTATGTGCCTAAGTGTATAGTTGGGCGTGTAGCGTTTAGGTGCAATTTTGAAGTAGGGAAATCGTATGGCAACATTTTCGCGGTCAATGCCAAACCGGCACTAAATTATGTAATAAAAGCGCAGGTTTATGGCTTCATAATTGATTTCATATTTTCTATTTTCTGTAGTTTTGCACATCTATAAGCATACTTTTTGTTGGATATATTCTAAATATATTCTAAAGGTACATCACAATGTAAACATTGTCGTACTTTGTTAAATATATTCTTTCATTCATTATGGTCTGAATCATCGTTTCCCACTTATTCTCTGTATATTTTTATTATTTTATATTTATATTATTTATATCCATAATTTGTTTAAACGAAAAACCGAAATCACAAAATTCACTAAATGGTTTGGTCTATTTAAAATTTGATTAAATAAAAAACATAAAAAACATTTTTGTTTCAAACCGAATATATTTAAAACCAAAAGTAGTTTATGCTATTACGCTATTTTTTGTTTATATAAACAATAATATGAATACTAGTCATAGAAATACCAAATATTTTGATTTAAAAATAAACAAAACATAAAGCACCATGGAATAATAGTTTATTTTTGGAATTCAGATATTTGCGAAAATTTTGTGCAAATAATAGCGATATAGGTGCTCTTTAGCGTTTGCACTGCACTCGATTCGCCGGCCTGTATGCTCTCTCTCTCTTCCTGCTGCCACGCGTACAACTCGCTCACGTAGTACGCCTATATTTACGCAGGGCCTGGGCAAAACACACCGGCATGCGGAAACACAACGAAAATCGACGCGCCCACGCCACTGTTGGCACTGGTAGCAGGCAGCAGGAGCAGCAGTTTCAGTGGTGGCGTCGACAGCCGCTGGTGGTAGTGGTTGGTTTGCTTGTGGAGAATCGGGCGTACATGAATAGGGTCGGTCGGATTTTGCTGCTGCTACTGCCGCTGATCGCGGTAGCGGCAGTACGTGCATCGCTGCAAACCAGGGTTGGGTGAACGACCGTGCGCGACCCAGACCGACGACGGCGGCGGCGGCGGCAGGAATCGATCCCTATTCCCTTCCTACTCCTCCTCCGCCTCTACCCCGGCAGAGTGCAGGTGGTGGCCCCGAATGGTAGTGGGATGGCAGCAGTCGGCAAGAGGAAGAGACGAATGCACCGAAGCAACCCGGTAGCGAGGGCATCACAGCAGTAGCAGCAGTGGCAGCGGTGGTGAAGGCGGCGGGTTGCGTGCGCATTGCCATGCCGCACCTCGCGAGTCAGCCGGTCGCGGATTTTGCCCCGCCGAACGATTTTCCCGAGCGCCGCCGCGCGATGCGCCCGTCTGCACTGCGAGCGGCCGTGTTTTTGCAACGTCTGGTTCCGGTTGTGCCCCGCTGCCGCCTTCAGGCATACCCTGCCATGCCGGCCGGGAAGACTTTATTTAATATTTTAATGTATGCATTCGCGACTCGGTATTTGCGCTTCTTCCAACCCCGTCCTCTTCCTTGTTGTCATATATACAGCAAAGGGGAAAATTGCAAACACAGAAAACTCAAAAAATATTAACTAATTGAAATTTCTTCGTCTGCAGGAATGTCTAGTGTATTCTTCATTACTCCGTCCTTTACACCGAAGATTTTTCGTCTTGAATGAGTTATTTTCTAATTTTGAATTAGTATTTTCGCTTTATTTACCTATAATTACGGGATGTTCTGACAGTTTAATTTGATAATTTATGACTATTATGTTGCAATACGAAATCTAACCCCGATGTGGAAACTCATTTATTCAGAACCATTTCATAGAAACTTTCATAGACACAATTCTAGAGTTAATAGTATTTATACTCATTTCTGGAATGACTCTTAATCTGTGAAACCACTACAAAATATTAATATTATAACAAACCAAGTTTAGAAGTTATCATCATTAACATATTTTAGGCATGTTCGCCTATATTCTCCTACTATTTTTCCTGAGAGTTCAACTTTTAACTCCCCGTTCGACGGGTTGAGCAGCCCTGGTCTAGAACCTTACTGGTGTTCATGCTACTTCATGGTATCCTCAAAGAACATTAAGGAAACACCAATCCCAGTTATGAGTTTATTACTTTCCTGAGGATTGACTATGAATACCACTATAATTCAGGCTATCACATTTTCAGGTTATTTCAGTATTTCTATTTTTGGCAATTATTAATTTTGTACGTACACATATATTAATTACATTAGCAGTACATATTTGTCGTCGGGGCAGCTAATTAATAATATGATATAGTTCCGACGAGATGCCACATCGGTGACTCCCCCCAAACGTTGTCATACCTCTTGAGTGAGCCACATATCATCGGCTCGCCTCTCTGCTGATAACCGGCATTCCTCCTGATTATACATATCACCCGACTCTCCAAGAGGATATCATTCGTACGCGACACCCGTTTAATTCTATTTAGCTGAAACATGGCGCATGTGTCAACATTAACAATGCTAATGAAGATCGACGCCATGTTCCCATGACAATTTCTGTGTAGCAGCAGCAGTAGCACCCCGAAAAAAAACGCAACCAGCGACAGCGCTCGGATAACAGAGTGCAAACGCGCAAATGCAAGAGTTGCCAAGGCAGCCGAGCGTAGATTACATTAGTTACGTAGGCACGTACGAACGGAATGCTGCATTCGAATACCAGCGAGCACAAGCGGCAGCCGCCCTCCGGGAGGCGGCTTGGCTGGCGGCATGGGGGATTTTGATACGCGTATGTTTGTGTGGGCACCGGTAGTATCGGTGTCGGTGACGCTATCGTGCATTTTGTATGTCCCATCGCCCTGCAGTTGGGCACGCCGCTATATCATATTCTATTGCGCGTCGCACATCCGCAGACTGCCTGCACCAAGCTGGGTGGTGGCTGTCGCGCAGAGGCGGGAGGGTGGCGAGAGGCGGCTAGACGCTTGCGGGAAATTGGAAAACGCCGGCGTCAACGCAACCAACGAGCCGGCGTTTGGCCTCGAACCAGACTACCCCAGACTAGACGAGACTAGACCAGACCAGACCGCACAACGCCCGTAACTGCATTTCCCCGCGCTGCACATCAAAAACCCACGCGTCTGCCGACACCACCACCGCCGCCGCCACTACTACAACCAACCGCCGCCACTACCGGGTTCGCCCGGGTCGGGGCGAACACCGACCGAGCGAACTAGCGAGAGAGAACCCGGTCTGGCCTGGCCGGATGAGGCCTTGCCTGCAAAACGAGCAGCAAACCCCACCGCCTCGGCTTTACTCGAAACTCGACCTTTGCTCGTTCCATAAGTCACGACAGAAAATTGATATCGTAAAAGGAGCACGGTAACAACATCCTTCGGTCATTTTGACGTCAAAATATTGCATGCCCTCGATGCCCCCAATGCACATAACCCCAATACTTTGCTTCTCCACTTCCACTTAGCCGCATAAATATTTCAAATAATTTTGATTCACGGTTTGCCTTTTGGGGTAGCTTACTAGAGGCGCCGGCAAAAGCAACTCGGAATTAGAATAAAATAATATTTGCAGATTCCTTTATCGGACAAAGTCATAACAAGTTTTATACTTCTTTGCAGGTTCAGTGAAATACATTTCTAGTCAATTTTATACAGTACATATGACATTGCACCATTTTATTACGCATTTTTTAAATATATGTCTGTCCTATTATGGGTTGTGATTTTCGTTTGTTCTAGAAACCATCATCAATTCCACGTTCAGTTCTATTCTGAAGGAAGAACACTGAAAAATCCAAAATTCAAAAGTGATTTGAAATTGGAGGATATATTGCTTTCAAGTAAACATACAACAAATTGTAAACATACCAAGAGGGCGAAGTGTATTCGTCGCCATTTTGTACGAAACGCCATTTTGCACAGTTATATTTGCACCAGTGCATCCTCGACTCTCAGGCACATGCACAATATATTCATTTCCTTGTGTGTTGTTTGGCGGTTTTTTATTTGTGGCGGCAGTGGGGGTTTGCCTTCACCACATCGCATCGTTTTTCGCCTCGCCAACCCACTGTCTCGCATCCAGCCGCCATCACCTCACCGTATCTGGCACTCTAGCTACAGTGAGGTGCTGCAGGATTGTGGTGGAATGAGGATTACCACATTCTGCATTCATGTACGTGTTCCTAGTGTACATGTCAGTCCTTTGGCTGCTGTTGATATGTGTTTGCACGAGTATGTATGTGCTCTCTCTTGTGTGCGAATGTAATCGAGCGCGTCGAATGCCCAAACGTCCAAACGCTAACCAAATGGTAAAACATTGCCGGCATAACGCTCGAATATTCAATGCGGAAAACTGGCCCTGCTGCAAATCCACCCTCTCAGCTACAACCACCCTTCATCGAACCGACGTTATGAGTTATTTATGCGCGGCTAGTTAATGCAAAAAATACCTATGCAAATGCACTGGCCGAATGCGATTTGTAACCGGGGTAAATTGCATTTTTTGTTGACGTTTCACTAATGAAAAAGTCAACAAAATTCCGAAAAATGTGCACGGGCTGAATATACGCGAAAAAACACGCACAAACCACTACGTGTCTAAAATAATGGCGTATAAAAATTTTGCACCCTCTTCGTTTTTCGGCTGGCATTTCATGCATTGTTAATGAAACCATTTTGCTTTGCATCCATGAAGGCGCATCATTCAAATGATGCGTCAAATAATGCAAAAATTTATAACGCCTCATTTTGTTCGCGCTCACTATACGAACGTGGTTATTTTCATGCGCATCTAATATGCATGTGTAACGAGTTTACCTTTGCCTTTTCCGGGGGTAAGGCAAACTCCCCTCAAATAATTTTTATCAAATTCCCTTTATGATATTCATAGTCGTTGCCTGGCAATTACCAGATCTTAAAAAACAAAGTTTGAAGCGTTAAATATTCCCGGGAAATGACTATAAATTCCAATAAATTTGATTCAGAACTAAAAAACTCGTACAAAAATGACTATTATTGATAATTCAGAAATTGTTTAACGTACCATAACATCCTTTATGGTTTTGCAATCAGATTTTCCTCTTTGTGATAGCAAGTTCTATGTCCGAAGATGCTCTAAGTGGGTACCCATTCCAAAAACAGAAAATACATTGGAGCAATGTCCCCAAAAGGTTCTCTCTGCTTTTATACGTCGCCAAGACTATAAATAGGCCAACCGCGACATGGATGTGCAATGGTTGCGTGGAATTGTTAGAAAGACCTACGTGATCCAACTCCTTCAAACCAATTCCACCTTGGTGCTCTCGTTCGTTCGTCTAAAAAGTCTGAAGTAGAAGAGTTAGAAATACAGTTTTTCCCAAAAGAAGGTAGAAGGAAAACGTCGTATTTCATTAAGACGCATAATTTGTGATGCGATTATAAAATTCAATTTACGCTGTATGAGAGCTGACTTGGAAAACTGCACTTTATGGTAATTTGCGAGGCATAGGAGCCCTGTTCCTTGATATTGGACGATGGGCGTATTATTTGGGGAACATTATCGGGAAGAATGGGGAGCGTCAAGGAACAGCAGCAAGCTTTCCCAATCCGCGCCCGCCCTCACGAAATAGGGGGAAAACGATAATGGCATTCTCGAGACTCGTTTCGAGTGGCGGCCGTTGCCGCCACCGCTCAACGTCGGCGGTGGCAATGGCGCAAAGGGGAAATAGAAATATAGATTTAACGTTTGGGAAATGGGCATAACAGACACCCAGGAAGCCGTAACAGATTATTACCGAAATTTATATCTAGACCCAGCAGGCAGGAGGCTCGATGGTGATTTCGTTTTTTTTTTTTGCTTTTGGCTTGGAAAACTTTAATCTTTGTGATTTATTCCGAACGCTGCACTTTTAATAACTAAACTTAGCATTTTTATCATATTATGGGAACTGTCTTTTTTGACAATTTATGACAACCATTATTTATTTCACACTATGTTTAATGATAATTTCATATATACAAATCATAAAATTCTGAGTCATATAGGGATTGATTCTCCAGTAAATATAGTTTGTTTTACTATATCAGGAAAAGAGATAGTTTTAATCCAGTTTGGTATTTTCTTTGGTTTAATCAGTGAGAAATCTGTTTAGAGATTGTTTAGAGTTCATGTCATATGACCCTGAGGTTGAGTAGTAACATCAACATGGTCACTCTTCGAAAAATGAATTGTCCGGAAGATTACCTT
This sequence comes from Weissflogia rhopalogaster, assembly GCA_019419845.2. NCBI lineage: Eukaryota > Metazoa > Arthropoda > Insecta > Coleoptera > Staphylinidae > Weissflogia > Weissflogia rhopalogaster. The sequence goes on from WSZQ02138600.1 coordinate 35,674, forward strand.
GTTCTTCATATTTCATTTATTGTTAGGAGTATAATTCATATACTACTTGATTCAGGGTGAAAATTTCAACATTCCCCTGGAAATTTTTTTCTATTAATTACAGAGAAACGGTTTTTACCAAGTCGTGATTTATCACCTTTAAGGAAACGATTTTTAAGTAAATTTAATGGAAAAAGGCATATTGTTCTTCTGATATAATTCCAGACAAGTTTCTGAGTGGTACAAACCAATTTGGTAAATTTTAAAATTCAAAATAGCCATCCAGATAATAACCATCTTAAAATATTCTTAATTTAATACTACACTCGCCATCTGTGAACAAAGTCAAAAGAAATGTTCTGGTGATTTCTGTAAATAAATTCGAAGTGACGTCTATGAATAATTAGGAAAACCTAACTAACATAAGGAAAATACCACAAAGAAAACTGTAATTAAATTAATTATTAATTGCAAAGGTCAAATAAACAAACAGCAGATTTTTATTCCACGGCTGATGTAATTACTAGCAAAAGTGAAATAGATGCAATCATCTTTCGCTCATTATCAGCCAGTTTTACTACTAGAGGCACGACTATAATCCGGCTCTCTGATTGGCCCACAATCAACTTATCAACAATTCCAGTGCGATCAACCACTGCTTAGTGTTCACGACTTCTAAACGCGTTTCTGACGTAAGCAAATACCAAATGCCTTTGATATTCTCCTGCGGAATAAAAGCGTGCGCGACATGCGTATGTTCTCTAGTTGTGCGCCAACCGCCGTTGAAAGGCTTTCCATTTTGGTCTCTGGAAGGGCACACGCAATGGCATCGGGTCAACAATTCGATTCCGACTGCATCACGCTGACGCGTTTCGTCCTCGCCGAACAGAAGAGATGCCCAACCGCCACCGGTGATCTCACGCAATTGCTGAACAGCCTCCAGACGGCGGTGAAGGTGGTGAGTTGCGCCGTACGCAAAGCTGGTATCACCAAGCTGTAAGTATCAATTGCGTATCAAGGCATAATGTCATAATGTCAGCAATTACCATGATTTTTTTAGATAACAAGCATTTATTCGTTATATTTTATATTGTTACATAATTATTAATTTTATCACCGTCTTTATGCGATAATAATTTGATTTAAAATAATTATTTTTATGCAATCATTATTGTTGGTTCCATAAACGTAATTATTGTATTTTATAATGATTCAAATTACTAATCTGCAATTTGTAAATGACCTTTCAAAGGCACATTGTAAGTGATTTTCCACGTAACTTTGAAAAGTCCTCTGTGACCCTGCTCAAAGACTTTGAAGTCACGGAAATTTTATTACCGTAATTATTGTTTCGAATTGTTGATTATTGACTTGTGATTAACTTCAGTTTAAGTATAAAGATTAAGTTTAAAGTGAAAGCATTACTAGCCTTTACAATTTTGGCGTTTTAAGTTAAGAAGTATGAATTTTAAAAGACTGGTTTCTTGTTTCTAGTTTTGGTACAGTAGGTGAGACAAATGTTCAAGGCGAGGAAGTCAAAAAGTTGGATGTTTTGGCCAACGATCTTTTCATCAACATGCTTACATCTTCTTACACGACGGCCATCTTGGTATCTGAAGAAAATGAACAAATTATTGAGGTATTTAAACAATTACAACAACTTTGTATTTCTATTTATTATCACTTCATAATGATGAATGAAGAAAATATTGATAAACATTGATAAAGGAATATTGACTGTTTTATTTTGGTAATATTTTTAACGATTTTTGTGTAGATTGAAACCGAGAAACGTGGAAAATATATTGTTTGCTTTGACCCATTGGATGGTTCCTCCAACATCGATTGTCTTGTCTCGATTGGTTCAATCTTTGCTATCTATCGCAAGGAAACCGACACCCCGCCTTGCGTCAAGGATGTCCTTCAACCAGGTAACAAGCTTGTCGCTGCTGGTTATGCCCTCTATGGTAGTGCCACCATGATGGTCCTATCTGTGGGCAACGGCGTGCATGGTTTCATGTTAGACCCCTCCGTTGGGGAGTTCCTCCTTACTGAACCTAACATGACCATTCCGAAAAAGGGCAAGATCTACTCTCTCAACGAAGGATATCAATACATCTGGGATGAAGCTATCAAGGAGTATGTACAGGCCAAGAAGGATCCTAGCAAGGGCAAACCTTACGGAGCCAGATATGTTGGTAGTATGGTCGCTGATGTGCACAGGACTATCAAATATGGTGGTATCTTCTTGTACCCTGCCACCAGCGCTTCTCCCAAGGGAAAGGTATAGTATGAAATCTATATTCGGTTGTTTCCAATATTAAATTTGATTTTATTACAGTTGCGTCTTCTCTACGAATGCATCCCAATGGCTTATCTGATGGAACAGGCAGGGGGATCTGCTTCAAATGGAAAAATTCCAATCCTGGACATCGTTCCGGAAACAATCCATCAGAGATCCCCGATTTTCCTTGGCTCCAAGGACGATGTGGATGAAGTTCTTTCGTACATTAAGAAGTACTCAAAATAAAGCGAAAAAGAAACATTCGAATGAATTTAAAAATGTTATTTTTTAAATAAATACGTATATTTTATAAAGTTTTCTAATAAAAATACTATTTAATATCTATAAAAATATGAGAAAAAAGTACTATATGCTTGTTAAAAAAATAAATTTAATTATGTTAAAATAATGTTTAAACTTTCATAAAGACGTCCCTGAATTGTCAGATGTGAATTTGAGGTTAGTAACGTGTAAACATCCAAATCAGCAAACGAATGTGATCTGTGCAGTAAACGTTGAACACATTTGCAGTGAAAACAAGTTGTTGCCTTTAAAATAGTTTAAATCAAAAGCAATTCACGATGGATATAACAATAGTATTTAGAGCATGCATCAAAACCGTTCGAACAATGAACAAATCATTGGATACAAAAGGAAAAGAAACAAAAGAAAAGTCGACTCTTTTGAGGAGCAACCGTGATGCAAACTTGAAAAGCCCCAAGGAAATTATTAAACAAATTGGGCAGTTACAGAAGTTCTTCGCTGACAATAAGATAGCTTATTTGAACGTAGTCAACTATCTCTCCACCAAAAAGACGATGACTGAAACAGATCGCATGGAAATCGACACAGAAGCTGAGAAAATCATTGGATTGTGCACGTCGATGATTAGCGACTACAAAGTCGCTTTAAACAGGCAGAAACTATCACCACAAGCATTCGAACACTATGATAATGTGATCATGTCAGTTGAGAAGTATCTCAGGAACGTTTCCAAGGTGTACACTGAAACCAAAGCAATACGAGTCAAGAAAGTTATTGAAATGCACAAAATTTCCAAGTTGGAGACAGCGAGTAAAAAGGAGTCTGATAGAGAATCTTCCAGACTGAAAATGCCCACATCGCCATCACAAGAGCATAAAGAGATTGTCAATGAATTGTCTGCTGAAGAAATGCAAATGTTTGAAACTGAGAATGATATGTTATTCAACGAGTTGAATAGTTTGTCGAATGAAGTTAAAGAAATGGAAAGCAAAGTTATTCATATTGCCAAGTTACAGGATCAGTTTACGCATAATGTATTAGAGCAAGAGAAAAATGTTGATCGAATTAATAATATTGTTCAGGCTACCACTGATGACATGAGGGATGCTAACGAACAAATTCGCCAAGCAATTCAACGGAATGCTGGTTTACGTGTTTGGGTTCTCTTCTTTTTACTTGTTATGTCATTTTCTTTGATTTTCCTGGATTGGTATAATGATTAATCAGTTTTTTTTTAATGGGTGGATGTTATAATTCAAAATAAAATTGTATTTTTTAAACTATGTTTTGTTCTATGGAAACCATGATTGCGTTTTTGAAAATAAATACCTTGTTTACTATTAAATTTCACAACTCTTTGATTTTATACATAAATAGTACATAGATCTAATTCTGGATCCCCCTAATTAGTCTCTAAATTTAAAAGAGTGGTGCTAAAGGGTTGTAGCGCCCTATAGCTGAGAGAGCTTAGACATTTCTGTCAATGGTTTCACCAACTCTTTACCTATCAGTTCAAGTTAAATACATTTAATTATCTCAATATGTTTGGTCATAAAATAAATTCTTCCAGAACTTGTTCAATACATTTTTGTATTTGTTTGAAAATTGTTCTTTTTACCATTAAAAACACATCTTTTACGTGGAATTAGTTTAAATAAATTAGGTAAATTTAAATGTTTATAGGCAAGTTTAGATTTCCGCTTATATTATTTATAATAATACCGTGAGGAAAAAAGCAAGTTTAACAGTAATATTTAACAGAAATGTATTAATTTTTAATATTGAGGCGCCATCTATTGACTAATGTACAAAGTTCTACCACATTAGCATTAAAATAGCTTTGTAATACTACTATTATTTAAAGGATGGCGCTACTGGATGTAAGTTGTGTAGCAAACTTAAAAAAGGGTTTTCCCGCAAAGCGGCGCACTCCATTCGCACAGATTATTATAAATATTACAATTATACTTTCCATTTAAATTTTTATTCGAACAATTAGATGCAAATATATTGAATTTTTATCCTCTGTGAATTGTAACCTATAAGTATGAAAATGTGTTCATTTCTACATTACCTCTGAATAGACGGCGCGTTTTAATTAAATAATCTCTTTGATAGAAGTCACTGGTGTTTGAATTTTGAAAAAAGAGTACATTTATTCAAATAATTAGAGTAGTGCCAAATTTCTTCAAGGTTTACTTTCAAAAAATTTCTATCAAATTTGATTACCTTCAAAGGACGTAAACAATGAAAATTACACTATTGCAAATAAATTTTAATAATTTTTATTAGTTATCAATGCAATAATGGTTTGAAGCAATTATTTACACATTTATTTATAATAACATTAGTCACTTTCCTTCTGTATAATCTTAATATTGGTATTGTATGATTGATCAATTGATAAAACTCAAAGAATACATTCGAAAGTAAATCAAATACAAGTGTGAAGTAAATCAATTACTTGTATATGAACCAAAGTGAACTGAACAAAAGTACAACTACACAATAAATAATAATTCTACGCAATTCCGTTGATATAAATTGAATTCGAAACGGTAGTAGCCCAATAAGTCAGTAAAGGGGTGGGGTATGTTGTTATCGTATAAGGCTAGAATACGTTTATCTAAACTTGGTTGTATGCATTAGCTAAATGTCGACGACGAGCACTTCCAATATTCACCAGGTCTACGTTTGTTCATATTGAAAAACAATTGCGTTGACCAAACTTAATAATAAGGCCTCATTTACATAAATACACATACACATTGTACAGCTCATGTGCTATATGTCCGTCCAAAAATAAAAAAATCATTTCAATGCATTTCAAAACTGATACCTTTACATGTGACAATCGTGTCGTAAATGGCTTTAGGAGGTAATATACATTACGATATTTAGGTTCACATATTAATTAATATCGATATTCTAATAGAAATGAGTAATTTATCACAAATATGTTCAAATATAAATGTTTTAAGTCCAAAAACCACGTAGTCATCAACAACAGACACCATTATGCACAATTTAAGTGTTTTTTGTTTAAAATTTTGTGTGAAACACATGAGAAAATGTAATAGAACCACCAAAGTACAGGTAGAGCTTGTATAATCATTTTTAGGGAATGCTGCGATATTTTCGGGAATATCGAGCCTACAGCTCTGTGCCAGAAAAAATGGGACCTAAGAATGGTGGCTTAAACGTGACACATACTTAATCCAACAGTATCGCCTTAAAAATACCGGAATTAAATATTTGGTGCAGAATTCGAAACCAAAAGTGCTGCATAGATGTTAGTACTTAAGAAAAACATGAAATATATGTACAACCTAGCCGGATGGTGAAAAGGTTGATTGGGTGATGTTAGTCGTGAGCAGCTATCACATAAGGTGACTTAATGTACTGTTTGTACCATAATAATACTTAAAAGTGCACCAAATAAGTAATTGCAATATTAGAGTAATCAGAAAAATGAAACAAACCACCAGGAGATAGAATATGTCATTTGTTAGGATATGGATTTATGAAATGTGAGATTACGAGTGATTTATTTCATCGTTTTGAAAACATTTGATCACTGTGATTAAAATGTGCATGAAAAACCACCACCAAATTAATAAACCAGTAAAATAAATATGTGCTGATAGTGTTAGTTGTCGATTCCTGACGTTGATCAATATTTTACAACGAATGTTTTACCAACGAATAATTTTGCTACGTATGAATGCAATTTACCATTTTTTCGACATTCCCGTCGATGTCTCGACACACAAGTTACTGTTTCAATTACTTTCGCTGTATATGTGCTATACAACTGCTGTTTTCTTTTTTGCAACAAATTTGATTTAAGTTAATGTAAACGTTACAATATTTATAATGTTCTGTCTGTCTAAAAACGACCTGATAATGGACTAACATGTCGGTTACTGTTTTGCTTACTTTACAGAGTAGTGTTGGTTGAAGTTACTGCTGCTTACGGGCTATAATAACAGTTGGTTTCATTACAATTGGTTTGTTTCCTGTTTTATGCATTGCTAGCGACAGCATTCATACTCGTTACAATTATCGATAATACCTAAACTTAGCGAATCACAATTCCCAGTCGGTCCGAGTAGGAAATCTTTAGCACGCACAGTCACACGTTCCATACTTACACTTACGTATCCTATTCTGTGGGGGATGGGGTGCTTTATGTGGGAGGAGGAGTAGAAGTGGAGGGTGCGATTAGAATCGTCCTGTATCGGCGGCTATCACCGCTGATTTAGGGACGAGTCCTTTCTGGGTGCCGCGACAGCAGAGCAGCCATTTCTCATCCACTTCTAGTACCACCTTCAGTTTCTCACCCTCGTTGTAAGACAGATGCCCACTTTCGGATGGTAGACGGTGCGATAATGTTCGCACAACCCTAAAAATAATGTTATTAATAATACGTTGAAGTCAACAATTTGCACATCATACAATTTGGGAGCCATTGTGGGTGTGTTCAGTTGTTTTTGCAACTTACTTGGGTGTATGGTTTTGCGTTGGTTTCCTATTCACAGAAGTGGAAACAGCTCGCCTTGGTGGTGTAATTTTACTGTTTTTACCCACAGCTGTCGCCGGTTTGTACGGCAGACTGCTGGGTCGTGCAATGTGCCTAGTCTCTGTTGTCTCCAACTGATCCAGCCTACTCGTCCTAACAAACCAAGTAAAACTTTAAATAATGAACATAATTGCAAAATAAAGAATTACCTAGGGTTGATTCCCTTTTTCGCTGGACTTTTTGTGACTAGATTTGAGTTAATCTTGGGCTGCACAGGCTTTGACTTCGCGCCTCCAACAACTCCTGAAATTGGCGAGGTAATCTTCTTTGCCATTGTTTTGGTACCTTTACATGTGGGAGAAACAGGCACGGGTATACCAGACGGCTTTACAGGTGAGATAACAGGCCGTGGTATCTTCGACTTGGGGGTATGTGTTGGACTTTCCGGTGGGGACACCTCTTTAGTGCTGAGCATCTCCCAACGCCGCTGCAGTTTCTTGAACTTTCTTCCATTCAAAGGCTTGTCATCAGAAATGTTTGAATCCAGTGATTCGGGACCATCCAACGGGAGGGTAACTTCATCAGGTAATGCAGCATGTTGTTCTAAACTGTCCGTATATTCTTCCTCAGAGTTGTCTGCGCCCAATCGGTTATAAGCAGCATACAATTTCGAGGAGAAATTAATTCCTGACCAACGTTTCTTCAAAGCACTGTTTATATCCTCTCCTAATTTGAAGGTAGGTTTTGAAAGTACCCCAGTATCTATACACGAACGTGGACGAGGTTTATCAGACCTCATCGATGGTCTGGAGTTAACAGAGTTGTTTAATAAGTCCGGAACTGATGGATCAGTTGTGGTTCCCTCAAGAGCCAACTTATGAATGGCTGTTAGATGTGCAAGTTCATCAGATTCTGACGAATTTTGTTTCCAAGATTTGCGTACAGGACTAGGTGGTTGATGGTATGAGTCCATTCTCTTCAAACTCTCATGCAATTGACGATATTCAAATAGCAAATCGAATTGGAAGGGAAACAATGCCAGTGGTTGCAAAGACAAGATTAAACTGTCTAACAACTCCCTTATACTGGCACCACCAGTGTGGGACATCAAGAGAAGTGAATCAGCTTCATAGTGTTTCTTCAGAACACTTTCGCGAGTGCGCATATAGCTGAACCAAGCATCCAATGAACGAACGTTCAACAGTCCGAACACAAACGCATTGAATTTAACCAAGCCCTCAGTAATCACATTCTCTCCATTGATCCTCATAACAAGTTCATTCAGTGCCTTGGTAAGTGGACCTTGTTGGGCGGATGCTTCGACAACCTGCCAAACTGAATTTCCAATTGCTCCGAAGGACGTCTCCAAAGATGGCTTCAATCCGTCACTGAGAACGGCGTACAATGCTGGGCATAAATAATTCAAAGCGGCCTTCGCACATTGTGGGTTAGCCACCGAGTCTCCTAGTTGGTTCAGCTCATTCTGATTCGTCGCAGCTGAAAAGTGTTGGATTACCTTTTCAACAGCATCGGACACACCTTGAATTAAATTTGACTTGGTGCTCTTATGGGCCGGACTGTTGAACATTTCCGGTGTCGATTCACCTTCTTCACAAATTGGCATGTCAACAAGTGCCTTACCATGCTGATGACGTTGTTGTAGCAAGGCCGAAACGGTAGGTGAGTTATTCGGTACAGTGCGTGGTAACACGTTAACTTTCTCAGCAAAACTCACACATTTCCTGTTGGGGTCCTGGTTAATCTTCAAGGACAGAAACTTGCTGACGTATGATCTTAACTGAAGCATGGATTCCTCGTTGATGTCATCAGATTCATTCGTGGAAATACCACTCATTTTCAGGAACTCTTCCAATTGGACCAATTCCTCGGTGCTGATGTTCTGGAAAAGCACGTCATGCTTAATCAAAGGAGATTGAGAACGGAACGCAGTTGGTTCATCAAGGCTGCTACTAGAAGTTCCGGCATCGACTCCTTCATCTTCTGTCTCACTGCAGCGCTTGTGCCTTGGTAGATATGCATCCTGAAGAGAATGTCTCTTATTCAGAATCTCACTTGGAATTTCCTCCTCTGCTTCGTACATAGAGTAGCGTTTTGCCTGTCCAGCTTTCAACTTATTTTCAATTCCTTTACGTAGTATTCCCCGGGGTAGTGGAGGTCGTGGTGGTACTACTTCCTTAGTTTCCGGGAGGCTGATCCCTCGTTTTGGTAATGGAGGCGCTGTAGACGGTGCCGTTGTGGTAATCGATCGCTTCTCACTGCCCATCAGACTCGCCTCACTGCTGGTAACCGAATCATAGCGGTAAACAAAAAGAGGATTAAAGTTGTTCTGAGGGGCTGGTGAATTCTGACTTTCACTAAGTTGTGAAGAGGAACCCCTGTATCCAGAACTTGGCCCAGTCCCAGTACTACTACTACTCGATGAAACATTCGTACGTTCCGCACTACCTGCTCTTTCAAAACCAGTACAATCACAACTAACCGGTCGCGATGCACGCTTCAACTTAGCAAACGATGGCTTCTCTGGTCGTGAACCATGTATTCGAAGATGGTGAGCTATCTCGGGAACGTCACTCAAAATCTGTTTACATTCGGGCGGTAGCAAGAAATTCAACGAGTCCCAGTCTTGTACATGCGAAAAACCCTTACGTTTCAAAGCCTCCACATCATTGCAACTAAACGGGCGTGACTTCGAGACGGGTTTCTGAACTTTATGTGGCATTAAAAACACCTTAGCCACTTCCTCTTTTTGTAAAAAGTCTAAGTCAGGTAGTACATAGTTCGGGTATAAAATATAAACAGGTTTATGGACCTCTCCTTCTTGTTTGAGCTTATTTAAGAAAGATGGTTCCACAACTCTGTACGGTTCCCTACCAACATTTGGGGACGTACTATTCAGTTTGTAAGGAACTGGCTTCGTTTCAAATTGTGAAGTTTGTATGCTCTTGTTCATCAGGTGAATAGGTACCTTCAATTTTGCCGATTTTGTAAAACTGCCGGATCCCCCAGATGAAGAAATTGAATTATTTCTACGTGCTGTGGTATTTGTAGATCGGGAACGTAGGCGTTTTTCATATTCCATGCTTCCGTTGTTATTGCTCACACCATCGGTTGTATCAGTCCGTGATTCCTCTTCCTCTAGAATAGATTCATAGGTCCGGAGTGGTTCCGGTGGGCGTTGGTCCAGCAAACTGTCTTCGAAGCCTTCCTTAGGCTTGTTTGATATGTTGCTCTCATCAGACTGGCTCGCCGGCCAATTGTCACTTTGTGAGGAAGAGTGATCTAAACCTGTGGACATTCCTAAATGATCCACTTTTAAAAATGGTAATCCTGAGAGGATTGGTTGACCTACCTTCAGCACTGATACTCTTCTGTTTCATGAAGAGTTTAACTAAGTTGAAGTTTGGAGCCTTGCAATCGGTGCTACTGCTGACATCAATACTGGTCGCCATGTCGGAAACACTATTTCCACTGCTAGATTGTACCTGATGTTGAATATCAAAGACTTTTACCGGCCGCCGTTTAATCGTGCAGCACTCGACCTGAAATGAAAAGTATTCGAACTTTAGTCAGAATACCCATAAAGTAACGATCGTACGACTTTGTTGACTTAAGCCTGCCTATCTCCAAGTATACACACTTAAGTTATGTCAATACCCAAACCACAATATTTAGAATTACAGAGAAAAAGAAATAAAACTTACCGAACTATTACTCAGCTGACTCTTTTGTTGCCTTTGCTGTTCGTACTGCTGATAGTGGGCACTAACGCTACTGCGCAATTTTTGCTTATAAAGGTTGGGCATACTCTGCGACTTGAACCCAGCCTCGCTGAAATCCTGCGGTGCGTCCACAGACTGATTATTATTCCCCGACGGATGTCGTCGCAACTGGTTCTCGCTGCAGCGCTTCTTCAACTTGCTCCACGTGGTGAAGCCTGTATCCGATTGGGTCATCGACACATCCTGCATCTTCAAATGGCGCAGCGGATGCTTCAGCTCAGCCCAGTGCGTGCTACCACCTCCGCCGGATGTATCGCTCTTATCCGCGAAGTGATAATCGCTATCCTCCGAGTACATCGTCATCGAGCCCTCGAACGCAATTGTGTAGTTGTCCTTATTCGCCTGACATGTGAGCATGATGTCATGATCATTATACTCGCAGTCGAGCGAATCCACACTGAAATTCGCTCCCGGCATTGGGGTTTCCTTCACCGGGGAGAATAACAGTTCGGATTTGCAAATCGACATCGAGGTGGAATTGGCCGAATCATCCTGACTACTGCTATGTGGGCTGGAACTGTCAAAGTCGAACTTCCCCATCATGGACCCGGAGACGCTGGCAAAGCTTTCACCCTGCCTGTGACTCTGGATTCATTAAAAGTAGACAAAATAATTAATTTAACGAATACCGAATGAAATTCGCATAATACCTCTTCGCTGAGTTGTTCGGTGCACATGGGCGGAAGGTTGGTAAGGAGGGCATGGATGTCCTCGGTACGGAAGGACTCGATATCCGCTTCCGCCAGATTGGCGTCCATGTTTTTCGCGAGGGCTTCATAGTTGGCAATGTCCCCAGCATCATATGACTCAGGCAAGGATAATATACTTGTGTGATGATTATCTCTATAACTAAAAATACAATTTATCAGTTTTCAAGGTATTACTTAATTCCCGTAAGGAAAACCAGGGAAAAACTCAAATATGGAAAACCACTTACCTATAGTCGATAAACCATTGGTAATCCGAATTATCCTGGATAAAGTCAATATCCTGGGAAGATGTATTGCTCAACATACTTCCACTGCCTGGATGATTGCTGTTGCAGTCGGAGTCTGGACTATGTGCCAGACCCCGACCCAATGCCACATCATTCATGCCTCCTTTGCCTAAAAACAGAAGCAATAAATAATCCTACTTCTACAAATTCAAAACATCGCAACCAACGCAAAGAAATGCCAAGAAATAAACAAGACTTCTCAGTAAGAAAGTTGCAAAACAAAATGTGTAATCGCCACCATTTTGAAACAATAAATCCCAATGTAACATTCTGTGTTAAATTGCAACAACCGTCGTTTGTCAGCGTGGTTTAATGAGTCAATTATTGTCGCACTCGGCGGCACCCACATGATTATATTTTGTCCTCGTCCTAGAGCCGCACACCATAAGAAATGCTTTATGACTCATCTTAAACATTAGTGAGCGCCTAACGCATGTGTAATTATGCATAACGCGCATTGAGAAAGTAATGTGCGCCATTCAAAAAGCAAAGACAATAAAAAGTCTTCAATTAGTTCCTGCTGCTTTGTGTGCTTCCCCCATGCAAAACCCATGCAGCTGCAGTAGCTAGGAAGACATTTACTACGTGCATGTATAGAAACAGAATTTATACGACGTCCAAATAATACAAAAATGAATTGAATAGAAGATATGTGAAGCTCAAACACAATAGCCTGCACAGATGAGTAGTCAGGGAATAAAGAATGAAGAAAATAGAATTATTAACGAACATAAAAAAAGAGCGGAAGAAATTGATAGAACACGTTCGGTGATTATCATTGTTTATTGTTTGAAGAGGTGCCGATGCTTCCTATACTATTGTCAATTGTTGCAGTATAATCTACTTCAATTTGTCTCACTGCGATGGCATTTGCAATAAACGTCCATACGTTCACAAATAAAACAGTGGCAATTTAGTCTACATGTTTTAATCTGGTTGGATGGTTTGGGTGGCTGGGCTGATGTCATTTGCGAATTTTTTACGTCCGTTGTATGCTGCGAAGTTCAAATATAGTTCGCAACACACAACATACAATAAAAATACTAGAAGTATAAAAATACCACAAAATACTAGTGTGACCAAATTTATGTTTTACGGCAGTAAAAAGGGTAAAAGCGAATTTAGAAGGAAAACTCTCAGGTCTTGTTGTAAACCTACGTCTTGTTGTAAACACTGCATTGCAGTATTTACTACAAAATGCCTTTTAGTAGCCTTGCACGATTATCGCAAAGCACATCGCGTGTATAATCTGCATAATTTGCGTGCCATTTGCGATTACAATTATTATCATCGGAACGAATTCTTCGTGCCGTCGCGCCTCGGATTAACAGTTAAGGCTCAAACTTTCGTTTCGATTTTATCTTCTTGAAATCTGATATTCTACTACAATTCTGTAGCTGCGAGAATTATAAGTGCTTTTTATTGCTTATTAACAAATGCATTATGTGTGGTCCAAACAAGTAAATACGATATGTTAACCAAAAAAGTTTGTTTCTAGGTTAAGTTTACAGAGTTTTTTGGTTTTATTTTAGGTTATAGAATGAGACATTGAAATCGATATTTATGTTAAAAATTGATTTAATGTTTATATCGCCTCGTTTTTGCCCACATGCTTAGCTTTGTTCATGAGTTCCTCAGTTGAAAAATTTAAATGGTTTTGGAAATTTTATAAAAGTATCTTGATTGTGACGTCGAGGAATTTTCAAAAAAAAATTGCATGTTTTATACAGTTTTAAATGTAAGTCAACGCAAAGACGCAAAAGATGTTACGAAAAAAGGAAATGTTTGAAGATCTATACCGAAGCTATCGACTTGAAATTTTAAGGGAATATTCTTGAATAGTTTAGCTATTGATTAAGATAATTTTCAACGCAATAATATAAGTTCACATGTGGAAATGTTAAAAATTAAAGTTAAAATTATATGGAATTGAATGAAACTAATATGAATTTTGAACACTTTTAAAGTTAGTTAGACTATAACAAAATTTGGTCTCAACTCCTCTCTTTATGCCAACTTATAATCTTACTTTATTAAAATTTCCTTTGCGCATACACAAATTTTAATTTAAAAAAATATATAAGCTCTTAATAAGAAGATTAAATCGCCTAAAGTTTAAAAAGATTTCAAGCGGAAGTCAGAAAACACGCTAAAATTTGCAAGTCAAATGCGCTCGTTTTATGATTATGAAAATTGAATTCAAAGACAATGCCTGCTTAAACGAGTAGGCCCATTGAAAATTGAAATTTCCATATAAATACTTATTACAAGCGCAGTTTGTATACACCTGTGTGTAATAAAGGCAAAGAACTTCAAAAGATAAGATTTTATTCAGCATTTACTTCATTAGTTTCAAATAAACCAGATATTACCTCAAAAACCTCAAACCTCAAAATATTTCTGGAAAATCGTATAAAGATCTCGTTTTTCTAATTACGTGTTCATAATGACTGTATACACGTAACTGTTAAAACCCAAGTGTACTTTATTAAAATCAATGTACATGTGCAATGTACCCGAACGTAGATGTGAACATATGATTGAGATGCAGCGTGCACGCAGCGGGATGTAATGCATTATGCATCCAAATGCGAATATAATTGTCATCGTCAGTTGAATTGAAACACATCTCCACGATTGCAACATGGGAAGCTGCGTAAAAAATACAAAATTTACGGTTATCGCCGTTCTTTAGCATGTTGTAGCGCGTTTTTTTTTCGTACGCTTGTAATTGGATTTCCGCACTAGTTATATTCTTACGATCGCTGAAATTGCAATTGGTTGAGTTGTGTCGGCGTCAAGTAACTGCATTCCTGTAATATACATGCATTTGGCGTTAAAAAACGACGTAATAAGGCCGCTTCTTGCATTCTTGTCGCACTGAAGTGTGGGGCAAGACGATAAGGATGCTTTAGATTAAGCACTTTGTGCGTGTTGAAAACGTGCATTCTTTGAGTTCCACGCCGCTCTTATGTGGCATGCGGTGTGTAATGTCACGCGATGAATGTTTTTATCGCCAGTGTCTGTACTGGGGGACAAATGATTTGAGATAAATGCTTGATGAACACCCACGGGGACTTTTTTAAATTTTCCTAGACATTGTAAATGTTGAATCGTCTCAAAAATTAAGTTTAGAACTAAAGTGTTTGAATTTTAAACGGAATTAACTCAAAACATAACATAAGTCCATAAAGTTGTGTTATTTTCACCCAAATTTAAATAAAAATTTAGGAATCATCGGCGTTCAGGTCAACTGGGACGGAAACAAAATATGATAATGCAGACGGCTGACAAGTCCTGTCGGAGGCATTCATCATTTTCTCTTTCTAATTATTGCAATTCGTGATTAATATCCTAAATATTGCCTAACGATGATTATTTGTTCATATTGATATGTCAAAGGCGGTCAATCTTCATGACAATATGATGGTAGTAGTGCGTTCGAGAATGTAAACATCTCCTAAAAATTTAGGACACAACTTACTACAAAAACTCTAAACAAAAACATCGAATTCTGAACAAAACATCTAAAAAACTTCTACAATATTCTACAATAATTATCCTAGATTCTCAATAATATGCAACTAATTAAATTCCTAACAATGCTCTAATATAAACCATGAGAAAGCAAGAAACTGCGCTCGTCTCAGTTGCCAGTGGCATAAATACGAAGAATGCTCGCATTCATTACGAATGAAATTTAAGAACTGGCACAAAACATAAACCATAATCATTCGCATATGGTATGCGGTAAAAACATTGTAATAAGAATTCGCAGAAATCAAAAAGGCAGAAAGAAAAAAGTCGGAATAAAACGCAACAGAAACCAAGAGTCAAAGTCTTGATAATTACCTAGGACGCGCCGTCGTTTCATCACGTAATAGTGCCTGTTATTGCAATAATCCAAGCCTTTGATGTAAAGGGGTGGCGGGGGCGGCGCCCTCACGCCCACGAACACCTTCATGTTTTGTTTCGTAAATAACGCAATTGCAATAAGTGCAATTTCGCAACGCACTTCTAATTTAATGCACCGTTTCGCAAAACATTAGCGACGATTGTTAGTCGAGTGTGATGCAAGGAATGCATCGCAGTTATGCAGTTGATTAGATTTGTAATCTACACGTATCACACTGAATTAATCTGCAAGTAATTAATTGGTTAGTTTGCACATGTAATTAGCTTTTCTACTTACAATTAGTTTGTTACTTGGCTTTTAATGGATGTTTTTATTTAATGCACAGTTTTTGAAGTAAAACATTTAAGAGCGCTTGACTGGTGAATGCGAGCCACATTTAGGCCGGGTATGGGTATATCCCAACAAATAGATTTAAACTACCGCTGTGAAGTTAGTAAATCTCAGGAAAAAATATTAGAAATGTTCATAAGAACACCTTCTCCTTTACATATGTTGTTGTGTGCCCTAAAAAGTCGATAAAAGTTTGAAATTTTCAATGCGTCAGTCCAAGTTCTTTAACATAGCTATGCCTCTTAACACACCATTGAGATGTTAGTCAAACTACACAAATTGAAATTTAAATCAGCTTTCAATGAGCTTGTTAAAATGCTTGAAAAAGTCACGCTTTTGAAGCTTTGCGCCTAGGCTGCTATCCAACCAATTTGACCTCCTAAACCCTTTAACAACTCCCATTTACTACATAGCCCAACGAACGCCGTATGCAATCATAAAATTATCATAATAATGCCCAGCGCGTGCTATGCAAGCACGTCCAATTTTCATTTATGAACTTTATGGTTTTCTCGCCGTTGACGATAGAGCTAGATTTGGATTGACTTTTGGGCACTCAGTCGGCCCGCTTGCGCTTGCATTATTTAAATTTATTTCGGTGTTTCGATCTTCGAGGCGCATATGGCGCAGTTGTAGGCGATTTATAGAGATTGTGCGTCATTTATCTCCTTGCGCTTTGGGTGAGCTCACACAGTCTCTCTTAGAGTCGCAACGACGCGGCGCGTAAAGTTTTAAATCACTTTGGAATCGCGTCCGGATCGATGCCGAATGATTTATAATTATTGGATGTGGCATGCCGTTTGTTGTATCGGTGTCAAGTACAAATTTGGTTATGTTACGGCGTTAACGCTTAAATTTTACGTGTTGGAATTCGTTATACCCAAAGTTATATTCATAATTTTGTT
>WSZQ02138600.1:75554-87122 GCA_019419845.2 Weissflogia rhopalogaster
CTAACCACGGAGTATCTCACAAAATTGCCGATAATAATAACGTAAAACTTTTAATGAATCTCGAATGAATGCATTAAAAACATATCTTAACAATATAAAACAAATATAATTAAAGTCCCAGATCCTCGATCATTCCCCACAAAACATATAATCGCCATTAGTAAAATCGAAATCAGCGATGTACTAAACGTAACCTCTAAAAATTATAGGTAACTAGATAGAGGTTAGGGTCAACTTTATTTAAATAACCTATATTTATCATAATTCATTTTAATCAAGCATTAAACTAACAAAAATATTGCCTTCTCTTACCTCCAAGGTTTCTAATTCTAAGAAGAAACTTCTAAAACGTTTTCTCCAGTGAACGTGAATGTTACGTAAAATTAAAAAGTAAAAATTGTAATAGAAAACAAACAGAAAGCATCCTCTCTTCGTCATGAATGAAAACAAACGATCCAAGAAGCACCAGATGTGCCCACTGTTGTCACCATATTTCGTGCATCCTGCTTCTTAGGTTAGATTATAGCCGTTGCAGCCCGAGCCTTCGGCATTTATGAATAAGGAAGTGATACAAACGTACCGTGGCCAAGACAAGTCGGGAGATCTGCATCTCGTACGAGTGTGTAATTTGTGAAGCGTATCTTCTCTCCCACATCCTACACGTTGCATGCGTGTTGTATGAATGCAACTATAATTCTTTTGTTTCCTTTTGCAGTCGTCGCCGACGCCTCTACGCGAAGGTTATAGAAGCAACAAATGTTAGAGCACTGCATCTCTGGAGCCTGCATCAATTTAGATTTTTTGTGGCGCGTGCTAATGGGCATTATTGTGGGAGGTCCAACGTGTCATCCAGTCTAATCACCGGGTGCATCTTCCACGCATCACATAATGTGTTCAGCTTCAGTTAGAGAAACTGAACCTGTTAAGGTTATGTAAGTCAGGTTAAGTCGGAATTAAGAAAGTTGGATTGAAAGAAGATGGATTGAAAAAAATAAGAGTGTTTAGAACGAAAAGAGACATTAGTCGGACATGTTTACAACCACTTGAACCTTCACAAACTGTATGCCACAGTGTGCACTTTGATGTGAATTGAAATAGTACGTTATGGGAAGCATAACCTCATTTCATCGCTATGTGCCTATAACGCCAATGGCAGTTGTTTGACGTGTGTTATGAAATATGACGTCATGAAGCGGTTCGAATCACTTAAAGTTCGCTGTATTACTTTTACGAATGCGCTCCTAACTGCGACCATAGTACGACGAAACCCCAGTTAACTAGGAATTATATTAATGCAATGTGTTCGACCTGCATGTTCGATGTAATACGCACGACGATGCGTAATGTAAATATAAACTGAGCCGGCATTAGCATTGGCAGCATGAGCAAACGATGGCTAAAGGTTTACAACGCGTTGAGTCCTGTGGCAGAGCGATGTTTGTTTGAAATATCTTCGCCCGGTGCGCTGGATATTTCAGCTCGTGTTAGAGAGCGGCGTGGAGAAAAGGAAGAAGAATAAGGATGACAACAGTTCACATCCAATTGGAGAGTCGGTGCAGGAATATTAAGACTGGCTAAGGTGAGATGGAGAAAAAGCAGCAGGAATAGCGTGTACAAGCAGCAAGATATGCATTATAAAATTAGATATGTGACAGAAAATAAAGCAGACTGATGCAAAGATGTTTGTATAGATACAGGCAGATTTCTTTAGATTATAGTCGTTATAGCATACTTGGAGTGAGAATGGAATGAAATCAACATGACTTTACACAAAAATTGTTGTAGATTAATTAAGGTTTCGACAACAATTCATATATCGTTAATTGTTAATAACAATTAAGCAGTAAAACATTTAATGATTACTTTAATTGAAATGAAATGAAAGTCATTATATCAACATATAATAACATTTATCAACTTTAATAATAAATAATGCTTCATATTTACAAGAGATGGATACATTTAATTTATAAAAATTAAGAAAAAGAACCCAAGGAAATATGTTTCTATTCAAGTAGAAAAACTGTGTGCCAAACACGAGTTATTAATATTATTTATGAAAAAAACCTGCGTGTTTCTTATCATTTCAACCTGTCGCTTGCAATAACAGAAATTTAATGATTGCCAAAAGCTATTTGTAAGAGGTCAACGACATAAATTTAAAAAGATATGCCATTTCCTCCTATTAATTTTTAGTTTTTATTTGTTTGAACATGCAAACGTGTTCAAAATTTAAAATATTGAGAAATCTTGTTTATTTCACGAGAATAGAAAGAAAAAATTGCAGACTTACCGATTAGTAGAGGTCCTTTACAATTATCCTCCATATTGTTGAATTATTTTCTAGTTATTTGTTTAACCACCATCAAAATGTGCCATATTAAAACACCTAGAACAAAATTAAAGAGTTAAATAAATTATGTTTATATACTAGAATATTACCTTATTGACAATACATTTCTTACAAAAAATAAATCAATTTCTACAAATATGAGAATCTAAATCTTGATAATAATTCATATGTTTATTGTTGAGGTTTATACTCCAATGGAATAAATTGAAATCAAGTATTGTTTGCCGACCTTTAAGTAGGTCAAACTCATAGTTGCAAGTTGTCAAGTCGATCCTTGTTTACGCGGAAAATAAGATTCCTGTCACTCAAACATAACATAATAACTTTCACCGTGACAAATCTTCCCCTAATTTCCAGGCGCTTATCCTTCTCCCTTCCCTTAGAATAGACTCCTTCACAATGCAAAGCAACAGTTATAATTTTTCCATTTCGCGCCTAGCCAGGATAATCCATAGTCCTCTAACATACCTTCACATTTACACGAGGGAAATATACGTATACGTGGCAAATTTAACATTATACAGAGTAACACAAAATACCCCAAACATAAGTGCATTTTCGCAAGGTTGTATTAGTGCATTGTGGAAATATGTCAGAATTACCTCGCGATTTCCTCCGGCAATCGCAAGCAACGAGTGCATTCCACCCACAGCCACTAATCCTACGCACAGATCACCACTAATCGTCGAAGAAGCACACCAAATTGTTCGGGGACACGTTTTAAAAGAGTTTTTTACCACTGTTTTTACGTACACGATGTAATCGGGTGGTTTACGCCGCGGACATGATGGTTGTTTGCGTATGCGCAAGCGCCCTGGGTTGCAATCGGGGGCGGCGAGCGTGTGGCGGCAGTTTGGGGGTGGAAGTTGGGTTGGAGAGTGGTGGTTATATGCGCGACACCTACGCGTCGCCTGGTGGAAGCGTGCTATTGATTTTGCCATCGGTGACGTCGTCGACGCCGACCTCATCGTCAACCCTTATAAGGGCCTCGCGAGGGTGATTACTAATGCGTGATTCAAAGTAGGCACGCACGGTTTGCTTGAAAACAGCGCATGTTTACGTTTCGAAGGAAAGGTCTGGAAAAGGGCACGTCGCAAAACGATGCTAATCGCACGTTACCTTTTTTAAGGCTAAGGACGGCAACGAGATACTTAAAGGTGTATAATTTGCATGCAAAAGGTATTTCCTGACATGTATAACACGCAACAGTTTCAAGTTTTTAGAATTTAAATGATGTTTATAAGGATTTTAGTTCGTACAGGTCGCGCCATCTTACAGTTATGTATTGAATCTATTTATCATAAATACCAATAGGTTTAACATTTTTTCTATATGGTCAAAGAAATCAAAAACCTGGGATATTCCTACCCTGTGAAACGCTTTAGATTTACATGCTGAATATTAGCTAGTTATGCACTCTAGTGAATGATAGCTCAATTAAATACATGTAACTTCTAAGTAACTTCGGCACTCCAGCTGTTGAATTTGTGGATTAGTTTGTGACTCCATCTAGTGCCTGATAGTTCAGAAAGGCAATAATTCACTATACAAAACAAAGTACGGTTATTTAATAAAACCTATTCTTACGAATGTATTTATATCATTAATATGAAACAACAATAAATTTACTTAATTTATTTATTCAAAGTGTACACATCTAAAAATACATATTTGGATTGGAAACACATCACATCATGCCCATTTCGAATTTATGAAAATAGACAAAATCACCCCCGAACCGTGCATTTATTCCTTATTATTTTCAATCCACGTCTCAACAGACTGCAGGTTACGCGTCACCCAATTGATATTATTATTAACCGTCTCCAACGCACGTTTTCTGGCTGCTTCGCCAGAGCCAGCCTCCGGATATGCAGCATAAAATGCCAAGAGCTAATTAAAACATAATTAATGCAATATTTAATAACTATTCGAAAAAACTTAAATGAAAGAAATGAAAACAAACCTCATCTCGTTGAGTAATTGTAGTAAACCTGCTCGTTACAGATGGAATCATATTATGAAGATATCTATCATTGAGGCCAAAACGATCCACCAACACATTCCAATTTTCCCTGAAATACACCCAGACAATCTGGGTACCAGCTGGATTTGCTGAAAGACAAGTTATCACCGTTGGATAGTCTTGTTTGCGAATATAAGTGTCATCCTTGGCGAGATCTAACAACCTAAGTTTATGGTTTTAATTTTAATTCATTGTTAATTAAGTTTCACTTTTAATCAAAGGTTGAAATAAACGTTTGACTATTTACCTATAGATTAAAGTTGAGTCCCTTACAGCTGCTAAACCACCAAGGAGAGAGATTTTCTCACCAGCATCGGTAGCCTCAACGAATTTCTCCCATAACTTCTCCCAATCTTTCTTGTTACCCTTGACCATACCTGAGAAGAAATTAATAGTAGTTGTCCGCAAAATATATGCAGTTTATAAATACATACCATATTTATAGACCAAATCTTTAAGATCAGGAGAAGGTTGAATTCCCTCATGGAGGAACATTTGCAAACGGGAGTGTGCTTCGATTAAGCAACTTTCATCATCCATTGAGCAAGCCAAACCCAGGTTATTTAAACGGGCAAGCCTGAATATACATTTAAATTATATAAGCTTGGAGAACTTCAATAATTTCTGAGGTTAGGCAAATTTCCCCAAGATTTTAAGTAACCTTTTTGAGAAACTGAAAAATTTGGTTAAAAACTAACCTTGTCAAATGTGGTTCACCCTCGCTAATATTCCAAGTTAAATTGTTGATAGATGGCATCACCAAGTTCACCACATAGTGCTTGTAATCAGTGTACACCTTGGTTGTTTGAAGGTACAGAGACAATCCTGAGAGAAGATCCCTGGCAACAGACCAGGGAACATATTCGGTCTCCTCACTAAGATACTTGGTCAGGTTCAAAGGAATTTCGTAGGCGAGTTGACTTGCTTCGGCGATTCGGAAACTATCCTCAAGAAGATGGGCTCGATCCTGAACACTCATATCTTGTATATTTTCAATCAGAGTGGCCCATACCTCCGGCTCGTAGTTGACCCGATAGTAGCCAATCTGACGTCCGTTGAACTTTACAAACTTTCCGGACACTTTGACATCCACTGGGAAGGAAAAGTTATATTTCGTACTTCAATGAGACGGCCAGATAACTTACCGTGGGAATCAGCATGATTGAACCAGAGCTGCTTCTCATTAGAATCCTCAGCAGTGAAGTAAGTCACTGGGACAATCCACTTGTAGTTGTATGGAGTTGGGGTATTATCAACCTTATCAGGATCGGTTAGGAAACGCTTCTGAGTAAGCCTGAACCCGTTATCGATGCGAACTGCGTTGATAACAGGGTAACCCATCTGCACTGTCCAGGTGTTGAGGTAGTCGGTTAAGTTGAGTTCAGCGGGGACCAGTTTTTGGAATTCATCTAATAAGTCCTGAGTAACTGCATTTGAAAACGCATATTTGTTCAAATAGTTGATAACACCCTGTCGGAAGGTCTCAGCACCAATAGAGTTCTCCATCATACGAAGAATTGACGCTCCTTTAGAATAGGAGATGGTATCAAAGAGGGAGGTAATTTCGTCAGGAGTACTTGCAGTTTGTACAATCGGATGTGAGGCAAGAGTGGAATCAAGAGTCATAACATTTTTAAGATCATCTAAGACAAACTGATCCATCTGAAGAGGAAAAAAGATTAAATTACTTTTTGGTACCAAGATTAAAAACACCAAATTACCATTTTCCAATCTGGATGAACAGCATTAACACCTTTATACTCAATATACGAAGCAAATCCTTCGTTTAGCCAGATATCATTCCACCAGTCCATGGTAACCAGGTTACCAAACCAGCTATGCGCCAATTCATGAGCGATGACGGTAGCCACACGCCGTTGATTTGTCGACGAACTCAGCTGCTTATCAAACAACAACGATGTCTCACGGTAGGTGACAATACCCCAATGTTCTGTTGCTCCCGAAGAGTAATCAGGAATCGCGAGCATATCTAAACAATTCGTAGCACATTAATTTTCCCGACCAAAAACGTCTACATTGTTGCGCTTGGCTATATTGCAATAATAGAAACACAAGTGGAAACAAGAAAAGCGTATAGAATCTTCACCTAGCTTGGGCAGCGGGAACGGAATTTGAAAGTAATCCAAGTAGAACTCCATGACCTTTTTGCCGACGAAAGCGGCGTACTCAGTCTTCGCAAGCTGCGCCGGCGTAGCAAAGACACGATACGGAATATCAGCGAACTGCGATTTGATCACGTCGTTCGACGACTGGAAGTCGCTGACCACCCAGCACGCAAGATACGTTGGCATCTTCACGCTCTCCTCGAAGGACACCATGATCCCATCGTCGACCTCGACCTCGCTCTGTAATTAACGGAAACGACGATGCACGTTGAGAGAAACGTCGTGAGAGAAAAAAGCGATTATTGGCGTTTGCCAATTGCTGGCATACTTTAACCGGCATGTTCGACAACGCAATGTACTCGGCATCCTTTGGCTTGACGATGTGGATGGTGAAGTTGGCCTTCAGATTTGGTTCATCGAAGCATGGAAAGGCTTGGCGCGCATAAGTCGGCTCGAATTTCGTTGTTGCAATTGATCTGCAGCATAGATAAACGATTTGTCATATCGATTTGTAAGCAAGAACTCTGTTGCTACAAGATTGCAATATGATGGACCGCGAAAAATTGCAGAACATTTGCGTGTCATTTGTTTAGGGTGCCATGATGTCAAGGTGTGAAATTACAACAAACAAGAAATATGAAACAAGTCACATTAACTTATTTAGTATCACATTAAGAATGTATATGAAAAAATACACATATCTTTCAATAAATTGAAGTTCGGAGATGTTTACATTCTCGAACGCACTACTACCAATATTGTCATGAAGTATGACCGCAGCGAAGCTGCCTTTGACATACAATATGAACAATTAATCATCGGTAGGCAATGTTTAGAATGTTAATCACGAATTGCAATAATTAGAAAGAGAAAATGATGAATGCCTACGACAGGACTTGAACCTGCAATCTCCGTATGTCATGTACGGTGTAGTGCGTCCGAGAATGTAAATATCTGTTAACAAAATGTTCGCAGATCAATTCCGATGATTCAAATTAAAGTTCCTTATTTCATTTAAAAAGGACAAAAACTATGATTTCCCAACACTACTCGCGTTGGGATATGCCTATTCAACAAAGTCTATGCCAATTGGGTCACTTTACAATCCAATTAGACAAGTTATGCACCTATTGTCAATTCCACTTACAATTCATGGAACGCCGACCTACGCGTACGAACAAATTGCGTATTATGCGGATGAGACGTTGGGCAAGACAGGCGGCAAAGTGCTGATACCCGACATTGCTTCACAGTATCAATCACAATCATAAAAATGTTTTAACAATTCGTATCATTTTATTAACGCCCACTACTTCTTTTCTTTATTACTATAGACTATTGGAGATGTTTCTTCACATCACTTCAACAAAAACCAGGCCTATTCATACTTGTATCCAAGTAGTCTTGAAGTTCTGGGGTTCAACGGAGCTTTGTAGAGCAATTTTGAGGTTTTCAGCGTGGCCGAAGAGGATTTGGATGGTATTTGGGGGGGGGGGTCAGCTTTTTAGTGCAATCAAAAAGTACTAGGTTTTTTTTTGGTACTTCTCGTCAGGTTCTTGGGTGTTTTACCTATGTCGAACTCAGTAAAGCTCCTTGGGTGGAGATCAAAAACAGAGTTTTGGAATTTGAAAGAATATTAATATAAGAATATTAAATAATCATAAATTTACAAAAATATTTAGTTATATTTTGTGAATGTTTATGCAATATCATGACCCGTTCACACATGATGTAACTGTTGTCAATTACCAACACCTAAATTATTATTACCTTGAAAATTAGTAAACAAACTTGAATAAATATTCACTCAACATTACCTAAATTTGTTAGAATTATATAAAATAGAGAAATAGCTGTAATGTAATTGCACTTCCTTTAAAAAATACCTTGTAATATTTTGTTTCTTATTAAAATAAGAACTGCGATAGAAACCAATGCGATCACCCAGCTTTCCGTCGAAATGCACGCGAACTTTGAACACCTCACCGACGACGAGATCACGACCCGGATAGATCGTCAACGTCTCATCAACATCGTTCAGACGAAACTCGTGCACATCAACACGCATCTCGGCCCCGTGATGCGTCAACTTATTCAGATCAACCCTTATGATATTCAATTTTTCACTATGCACAATAATCTCAGTCGCGTTTGTTTCCACAATCCTAACAGTCACATTCACAACCCCATCAAAACGTCCAAAAACACCGTCGGCAAATTTCGGATGTAATTTCAGTTCGTAATCCAAAGGTACCACATTTCGAGGAAGTCTTGTAATATTCATTTTTGGGCCTGCACGCGTAAGACCCGCCTCGGAGATATTTTCATGCGGCCCCAACTGGAAACGCACATCGTTATAGTAGAAATGTTTGCCGATGAAGACGAGAGCCGCGATTAAGCACGCACTTAGAATAAAGAAAAACACGCAACACGAGATCAGCACGTGCAAACATTTACGCGACTTCTTCCTCTCGATGATCGGCTGCAGGTGCATGCTACGACGGTGTCGCGATCGACCACTTCCCGACAAAGACATCGCTCGAAATAATCACCACGTTTAAAACATTTCTTTTTTAATATTCTTTTTTACTACCCAATATTTAAACAATTTTTAAACGTTTCGTTTAAAATCTTTAAAAACAGTTAAAATTACCGTAAAACATCATAAAGCATACAATAAAAAAGCAGTTTTTTTTAGTTTACTGTTTTTGTCACGCCGCGTGTTGTTACGAAAGATAAAAGTTTAAGACTGTTGGAAGATGCAACACGCCGGCGACGAATGCTTGTCGAGAACTGACTTAACTGCGGACCCACCGACACCGGCCATCCACTTCCACGACTGCCGCGACGTGTGGTAATTGCTACTTTTACAACTTGGACAAATTCGAACAAGTGCCACATTTGCCACTGTGAATATATTCCCCGGACGTGCTTTGTATGACTAACTCTGGGAAATAAATTTTAAAAACTCTTAAAACTGTAAATGCATGGCCCAACTTGTAGATATTTGCCGATCGACAAGCGTGACTGTTATTTGTTGGGTCATTAACTTTTCTTATCAAATTACTACAAAACATTGTTCGTGCATTAGAAGATAAGAAATATATTTCAATTCACACTAGTTACTTCCAAGATTTTGTCAAGAATTGAGTTTGTTTTATTTTTTTCTTTGATACAATTTAAAATAATTTTAAAAATATTACGATGGCAAATATAATATGGACTCTAAATCAATTAGGGTGACCTATAGGAAGTTAGCAGCGAGGTTTTATCTACATAATTTTTTTTATTTTGGAATTTTAATTACGTCGAAATTGTCTTCATTTTGATGTTAGACTCATGAAACGCATGACTTTTTCACTAATTTAAAGATAATTCCTTTTAGGGAAATTAATAATCAAAAGTGCAAAAATCCTAACTTCTTATCGGTCAAAAACAATTTTAAAACTCCAGATAATTTTGCAAAATAAACACTATATTTAGCTCAAGTGCTTTAATACTAAAAATAAGATAAGTGACTTTCACAAAATTAACATTCTCGAAACATGAAAGCACCAAAAACATTCAACATTTCAAAATCTAACAGACACAATTTTTATATAAATGTAACTGCCAATAAAATTTCATCCAAGCGTAAAATTGTCATAACCATTTGATTTTCGTCTTCTTCTTTTGTTTCCGTTGTTTTCCTATTTTTTATTACTTCCTCACCAATAAATTGGTTTCGAATTCTCCACAATTTCACTTTCTTGGATTGCCTTTGCCCACTTTGTAGCAACAAATGGCCACTCATTACAAGTTTCTTATTAATTGCGGTTCGTTTTTTTGTTCCTTGTTTTTAAAGATTGATCAATCCAAGGAAGTCCTGCCAAAGAGCAAACTTCGCACTGTATTTATAGCTGATTAGATTAGAAAGTGAAATTCTCGACTCTCGGCCAGCACGAACCTCGCATGCTTACATAAAATCCAGCTGCACCATGCAAACCACCTCGAAATGGTCAATTTATGCACATAGAAACTCGATTTGTAAGCAATACACATGTCCTGTTCGTATAACACTAGTCTATAAATATTTATGCAAGCCAACACCAGTTATTCGCCGGAATTCGAGACACATCGAGGAAATCATCACAATTAAAATGAATCATAAGATAGCAATTATTTTTGATTAACATTGGATTGGCTGAAGATATCCTTTTGTACAGTTTGTTGGGTTTGTTAATGAGTAAAGTTTATTTAAATTAATGATGCTTTTGTCTGCGAATTTCGCATGAGAATAAAATTTACGTCACTCACTCGCAAAGACTTTAATCGGATCAAGTTAGGCAGCGTAACGCTTGGCGTTGATTAAATAAGCGGCTAATGTATTCCGCGCAACAAGTGTAAGCACAATGAGTACCAACGCCGCCCCCGAAACAGCCAAGTGGCTAACAATTGCATAACGTCTTTATTGTGCTCGCTTACAAATTATTTAAATTCATCATAAATATACGACGACATGTAGGAAAAGAGGAATTTCTCATCCTCAAAAAGAAAACAGCATGTAAAAGAAATATTAAAAGAGAAAAGGCCACTTACACAAGGAATTGGTGCTTTAATTGTATTGACAATGACTTTAAACAAGCGCAAATTAAGTGGTCTATCTTAATTTAAATGATTGGTAATTGCATTGAAAGTACCCTTAAAATTGTCAAAATAAGGGTTTAATTAACTTTAGATAAGCAGTGTAAGTCGAGAGTAACTTGGAACTGCAAAAATGTGCTCAAGATGTTGCACACCAAGGTGTTGCAGGCAATACAAAGGCGGATATGCTAGTCAAGAAGACAGCAGAAACCACCTACCATGGCCCTGAACCAACCTGTGGATTATGAAAGACCACAGTGAAGGAATTGATCCAGAATTGATATCGCGGCAATCACGAAACCGCCTGGAGGGACGAAGAGGGTCCTAGGCAGGCCAAAAGACTGCTCGATGTACCACACAACAGAGCTCAAGAAATTATTAAGCTGAAAAAAGGCTACTTGTTAGCCTACTAACAGGTCATGCCGAGGTGTTGTACCACC